>PVKC010031638.1:0-14478 GCA_004027635.1 Crocidura indochinensis | reverse complement strand
AGATCAATTATAATTATTGGCCATTCCTTTGGAATAACTACAGGCGATGGTAAACCAGTCTGCAATTTTCCCATAGGTATCATGGATAAATTTACAGCTCTAAGATCCATCAAAAGTCTCCATTTACCGGATTTCTTTTTTATAGTGAATATAGGTGAATTCCATTGAGAAAAAGAAGGTTCAATATGCCCTAAACTTAACTGTTCCTCCACTAATTCTGTCAGCACCTTTAATTTATCAGTTTTAAGGGGCCACTGACCTATCCAAATTGGTTCATCAGATTTCCATTTTATTTTTATTGGTGCTGGCGCCTTTATGGTAGTGGCCCGTACTAAAAATTTTGAGTTTTTAAATCAAAAGATGGTTTGGGCTCTTCTGGAGCTAATGGGATGTGGAATTCTGCTTTCCACTGTTTGTGAAGGTCACGACCCCAAAGGGATGGGGAAAATGGGCCCACGTGAGGTCTAATTATAGCTTTTTGATTTTCTGGGCCGTAAAATATCATAGCCCTCGTACTCAATAAACAGGAGCTCAGGCCTCCTATTCCTTCTAATGAGTACGGGATTTCCTGAAGAGGCCAATTTTTTGGCCATTCTTTATCAGAAATTACTGTAATTTGAACCCCTGTATCTATCATGCCATCAAAGGGTTTCCCTTCCAAGAGAAGTTTGATCATTGGATGTTCATCTTTAAATTTAGTAACTAGAGCCACAACTGGGTTTTGAGCAGCACCCGGATCTGTGCTTCCAAAACCTCCAATTCTAGTCTTATCTAAAGCCCTAAATTTGACATAAGGCACTATTACTATTTGGGCAATCACTTCTCCTTTTTTAAAGGTCCATGTGACTGGTACGGTAATAACTACAATGATTTCTCCCATAGAATCTGAGTCAATGACACCAGGGGTTACTGATATACCCTTTATGTTGAGGGAACTTCTGTCAAGAATCAAACCCATAGTATCTGGGGGTGGCGGGCCCAGAATTCCGGTTTCTAACATGTAAGGACATGCCCCAGGGTAAATTGTAGTGTCTTCTGGGCATACTATGTCTAACCCGGCACTCCCTGATGTTGAGTGGATTAAATCTCTTATGTTGATGTATTTTCTTGGGCTGGGCTCAGAAGGATTATTGTCTGTGAGCTTTGCCCCTGATTTTGTAGGACCTGGGGAAAGGCCCTGTGGGCGTTTCCCTGCATCTGGTATTTTTGCTCTTGAGAAACTGAATTTAGAAAAAAATGACAATTTCTTTTAATATGCCCTTGCTTTCCACAATAGTAGCAGGTAATTTTTCTCCTGGGAATTGTATTGAAACCTCTAGTTAGGTTGTTATTAAGGAGGTTTCCGGATCTGCAATCTTTCGCCCAGTGGTGACCATTTTTGCATTTTGGGCAAAGACCTGGTTTACGAAAAGTGCCCTGTCCCCTAGGGGAGTAATTTAAAGTAAGGAATGAGTTCCTTTGGCAACTGGGAAGGTTTGTACCGAATCTAAGTGAGATGAGGGCTGAGGTTCCTCATAGACATTCCAACAAGCATACAGATAATCATTCAAATCTACCTTTTCACTTAATGTATTCAATATTAATCTACAGGCCTGATTTGCATTATGATAAGCCAATGATTTTACTAGGTAGTTTCTCATTTCCTCATCTTCGAAATGTAGCTTCACAGCATCTTTAATCTTACCTACAAACTCTGCATATGACTCATAAGGGCCTTGAGTAATTTTTAAAAAGTTTCCTCTACCAACGTTGTTATAATCAATTTTTTCCCATGCTTATAATGCAATTTCCCTAATTAAATCTAAAATTTCTTTAGGTAAAGCTGCTTGTACCTGAATATTTGCAAATTGATTTTCTGCCATCAGTAGTTCATAAGATAGTGTAACCCCTGCCACTTTTTTTTTCGTACCATCCGGGCTATATAATTTAGATTTTACTCCTTCTGAATAATACATTTCCCATTCAGTTCTCTGTTTAGGTGACAGGCATATTTCAGCGATTTTTCTTAAAATCATGTAATGTCCAAGATGAATTATGACTCCAAAATCTTAGTAACCCCACGCTGTATGGTGCTTTTGGCCCATACTCTTTACATGCTTTTTTGAACCGATCTAATTCTTCCATATAGTTATGAATATTTACCCCGTGTAAAGGGGATGAGGCCCGATTAGCAAAATTACTTTGAGTAAAGCTCTGAGGCCGTGCGTGTGTTTCATCATCTGAACCTGCACTGTCGTGCGATTCACCTTTGTGAATAGAACGAGGCCTCACTTCTGGAGTTAGCACCGGAGGTTGGTCATTATCTGAGTCATCACACTCCTGGGTGTCTATCCCCAACTCAGAAGGATATTCATCCCAAATTATGTATGTACTCCACTATTTATTGCAGCAATCAGCACAATAGCCAAGATTTGGAATCAACCTCGATGCCCAACAACAGATGAGTGGATCATGAAGATTTGGTATTTATACACAATAGAATACTAAATAGCACTTAGAAATGATACAATCATGGACTTTGCAGCAACATGGATAAGCCTACAAAATATTATGTTATAGTAAGGCAGAAGAGGAACAGTAAATACAGAATGATAGCACTTTTCTGAGGTACTTAGAATATACACAATATATATACATATATATGTATATATATATATATATGTATTACTTTACGAACAGATACAAGGCTTTGAAAGTTTAGAAACTCCAAACACTGCAGATTCCAGCATATATCGAAGAGAAGTGTTTAAATAAAGTGGGGAGGGGGGAAACACAAAATCGCGAATATCCATTACAACAAAGAGACCAGCAACGATGGAAACAGTGGTCTAGAGTGAACAGGTATGTAATAAATCTATAACTACACCGGTCTATAATAATGTCCCAATGTATTTATTCACAGAACCAGGTACAGAATATGATTAGAACCCTGGGAGATCCACTGTAGTGAATAGTAACAATATGTTTTAATCCTTAATTTTACCAGATATAAAATAACCCATCAGCTTCTTTGTCCACTGTGTCCTTGGAAACAAAGAATGGACACCCTAATATTAAACCTTGGTATTCTATCATGCTGGAGACTGAATACAGCACTCATTATGAAATGTCTCAATACAATACTCTAATTTAACACTTCATTTTGTTTATGTGTTCTATTAGGACACAAAGTGTACAATCATTCAGACCACTAGAACAGTCAATGGGACCTATGTTACAGGTCCCAATCATCAAACATGTCTTTGAAAATTGCTACTTCCTTTTTATTTTCTTCTTTCTCTCTCTCCTCTTTTCCACCTCTACTTCTTTTACTCTCTCCTTTACTTTTCTTCATCAATTCAATCTATGTTTAATAATGCCCTCATATCAGTTGCTCCTTAGGAAAAGTACTTCTATACTTAAGATGCAGTGAATGATACTGTTAAGGGTAGTCACATCTTATATTCCTCTCTACCACACTGCTTAGTACTCTAGATGCAAAAACTATGTTCATCCTAAAAAGATCCAGCCACTATGTAACTATGAAACCTTTATTTAACAAAGCCCACCCCCATCAGTGAGGAAGTCTTGAAAGTGGAAAACCCTCCAATATTGACGCACCAGCCCAATCTTTTTAAACTTATTTTTTCACAGTATTTACTTATTCCTCTTTTCCCTTCTTTCTTATCTTTTGTTTTCCCCTCCTTTTACTCCTAATCAATATATCAGTCAATTACTTATCTTTTCTTAATTCAAAAGCTCAGACCCACCCTATGAGGGTCAGGCCTCCAACATCAACCTAGGAATAGATCATTAATATTTGTCTTTACATGGGCATGAGTTTATAGACAGTGGACTCCTCTTTGATTGTCAAACCTAAAATGTAAACAATTCATACCCAAGGTGTATATAGGCCTTTTATATATATTATCCCACCTCCTCCTTTCAGAAATCCTATCCTCTCATCCCCCAATTCTGATCCATTATCCTTCCCTATTTGACAGTCTTTACCCCCAGTTCTTAATCCATTAGGTAAAAAGACCAACCTCCTGCACCAATAAACCGTCACCCAGCTCCTAAAGCAAAATAACACCCTCTCAGCCCCACATCTCGTGCCTTTGCAAGAAACTACAGTCAACACTCCTACTGACTCAAGCTTTGTGGCCCTTCTTCTCACCCTCACAAATGTGGATGGTTGCATGCTACCATTTCAGCTCCATAGGACCCTCAGCCCAAGGACACCACCTGATTCCTTATGGCTGCAAATCGCTTCTCAAACTAAACAAGACCACGATGTGTGATGAAAATGTGCCATGGATTTCACCCCCCTCACACACACACAAGAATATCTCAAAAGACTTAAGGGGGAAGCCAATAATATTTCCATTCTATGTTTAATACCCCTATAATAATTCCTCCTAGTCTGTATATTACCAAATGTAAGGTAGCCTCTTAAAAACCTTTTTTTCTTTAATTCTTTTTTAAATTTATTTTTATTTATTTATTTATTTTAGTATAAATTCATAGTCTTTTTCTTTTTAACTTCACCTGTTTTGTCTCTTAGTGATACAAAAACATACAAGAAAAAGTCTTGCCTGGGATGAAAGCTCAGGTCAAAACCAGGGCACAAATATTCTGTAGCCTGACATTTTTACCCCAAATGCACCAGCATTATAATACGGCACCATTCCTTTTTGCAAAGGCATACTAAAAAATGGGGGGGGGGGATTTTATGTATGGAAACAAGCTCTTATCTACTAGAGATAAGAACCCATACATTTTACAATACAAGGGCACCTCCCACCCTGAACATGTGTCATGTAGACCCAACTTAGACTTCATGTGATGTGGCAGCACCATCCAATCCTGAGACCTAGACCTCAGCCATAGAACTAACACTATTCCCCGCCACTGCACCAGGAACCAAATCCCCCCTGGGAAATTCCTAATACCTCTTTAGCACCAACTTACATCAGTTTTGATATGACATCCTGACAAAAAGAAAATGACAATAACTGGATCCAAGAACAGAACGTCCTAATCTTCTGAAATCAGAAGATACATCACCCTTTGACCAAGATTTCCAACTACTGAAGACTGACATTGACAGTCAAGACCTGGCAGTACTTACCCTGGGACCAATAAAAAAGACCCAAGCCTAGGCTTAGGCCTAGGATCTGTGCAAAACCAAGATCTCCAACCCCAGAAGTCTGACTGTAACAACTGTGATGGAATAGAACTTCTGGAATAATAATTTAAAAACTCTATTTCCAGACTTTGCCCTAAGATCTGTGCAAAAACTGAGACCACCAATTATAAATTCTGATTACAAAAACAGTGATGGAACAGAATTTTTAGAACTATAAAAACTATTCCTAGGCTTTGTCCTATGACAAAGATATCGAGTTAGAGAGGCCTGATTATATCATCCACAACTGAATGGAAAGATGCCTGGCACTATAAAAAGACCTTGATCTTTTTCCCAGGGGGGGATTTGGCTCCTGGTGCAGTGGCGGGGAATAGTGTTAGTTCTATGGCTGAGGTCTAGGTCTCAGGATTGGATGGTGCTGCCACATCACATGAAAAGAACATATATGGAGCCTTGTAGTGGTTCTCATAACCTTATGCTTCAAGTGTGGAGAAACGTGAAATCTCTTAGGCCAAAGGAATTCCCTTTCTAACTTCCCTAATATTTACTATGCCTGTGCGAAGAAGAAGAAGAAGAAGAAGAAGAAGAAGAAGAAGAAGAAGAAGAAGAAGAAGAAGAAGAAGAAGAAGAAGAAGAAGAAGAAGGAGAAGAAGAAGAAGAAGAAGAAGAAGAGGAGGAGGAGAAGAAGAAGAAGAAGAAGAGGAGAAGAAGAAGAAGAAGGAGAAGAAGAAGAAGAAGAAGAAGAAGAGGAGGAGGAGGAGGAGGAGAAAAGAAGCACACGTCTTTTTACGTAGTTGCTGGTTGAGGTTTTTTGATTGATTTTCATTTGTTTTGTTTTGTCTTTTTCATAGTTGCTGGCTTTGGTTTTTTGTTCGCTTTGTTTGTGTTTTGTGTTTGGTGTGTTTTTCTTATTATTGTTTTGTTTTTTTTTTTTGTTTTTTGCTACCCTTTTCTTCTTTTTTTCCCTTCCCTCTTCTAAATTGATATTTTTTTTTGTGGTTTTTGGCTTGTGGGTCACATCCGGCAGTGCTCAGGGGTTACTCCTGGCTCCATGCTCACAAATTGCTCCTGGCAGGCACGGGGGACCATATGGGGCACCGGGATTTGAACCGATGACCTTTTGCATGAAAGGCAAACGCCTTACCTCCATGCTATCTCCCAGGCCCCCTAAATTGATATTTATAAAACCTAGAAGAACCCCTCTTGGTTTTTTCTTTCTTCTTTTCCTTTTCCTTTTTCTATATCTCCAACATAACCTCATTGCTTGAATCATCTCATTCAGCCTCATAAATTGAGCAGAAAAAAATTAATGGTACCAGGTCCAGACACTCGCATGGACATTTAGTGGAAATAAAAAATGATCAGACCTGAACAGCAAACCCAAAGTCAGCAACAACAGAATCTATATCTAATCCACAGCAAGCTGTACAACTGGGGATCAGTTACTCTAGTATTCTGGGGAGTAAAGGTGGGAGATATGGGATGCATGATGGGAACAGGGGTAGAGGGAGGACATCACTGGTGGTGGGAATGGCCCTGACTCATTGTCATATGTACCTTAAACATTACTCTGAAAGACTTGTAATTCACTTTGGCTACAATAATAAAAAAGAAAGTAAAAAGAAAAGAAAAGAAAAATGTTTGTAGAAAATGGTTTGGGAAATATGATTGTGACCAAATTTCACTACTCTCACAGGAATTCTGCTAATATTATGGCTTTAGCTTTTAAAATTTCTTAACCTCTGTGAGCTTCAATTTCCTCATTTGTTAACTGAAATTAATAACAACACTCACATCTTAACGTTAACTTAATAAATTACAAAGATAAAACATCTAAAGACCTAATTTTGGTGCGCAGTAAGTGCACATAAAAATGGTTAGCTGTCATCATCTCTTATTGTCTTTCTTCATTTTTATAATTTTATAAATCAGGGTCATACTTAACCTCCCATATTATGATTTTTTTCAGTAAAATATCTTATGTCCTTCTCAATCCATTAATATTCTTTACTATAACTTTTTCCCCAGGGGCCAATTCAATGGGTATATTTTCTTTTCTTTTTGACAGTAAGTACATCAAAATTTAATAGGGACATTAAGAACAACGGAGAAGAAAAAACAAATATGAAAGGAGGGGAGCTAGAAGTCAAATGGTCTGAGGTGCATTGGTGGTGTTAAAAAAGGACAAAACTTGGGGGCCGGGCGGTGGCGCTGGAGATAAGGTGCCTGCCTTGCCTTGTGCTAACCTAGGACGGACTGCGGTTTGATCCCCCGATTCCCCATATGGTCCACCGTGCCTGCCAGGAGCGACTTCTGAGCTAATAACCAGGAGTAACCCCTGAGCGACACCGGGTGTGGCCCAAAAAACCAAAAAGAAAAAAACAAAACAAAAAAAAAATAAAAAAGGACAAAACTAAATATCCAGGACAAGGACAACAACAATGGAATCAAGAGGCTCAAATTTTAACAATCTAAACTTAAAATGGGCCTGTTATACTGGCAGGCTGGGGGACAGAGGAGGTGGTATGGGATGCAGTTGGGGAACATTGTTTGGTAGAGGGAGGTGAACACTGATGGTAGGATTGGCCCTGATTCATTGTATGCCTAAAACCCAACTATAAAGGACCTTATAAATCACAATGGCTAAAATTAAAAAATGTTTTAAAAATGAAAAAAAAAGAAGAGAAGATGGCATGCTTCACATAGCCATCAGCAGCCATTTCAAAAATAGAAAAATAAGGTCAACACCGTCCTGACTTCAATGTGGGATGTACAGATTTCAGGACCTTTAATGCAAAGGCGTGAGATCAACAACAGAGACTGTGAAAGGTATAACTGTATGGGCACTGCAGATAATGACCGGGATTGGACAAACTGGCTTGCCTGGTGCCTAGAAATGGTCTTCTGTCAGGAAATTTCAGGGGTAGGGTCTCCTTGTACTTAGGTCAAAGTTTTACTTTTCCATGACATCCATACTTTGGTGGGCCCATGCAAGCAATAATTGCCACACTAACATATAATATAATATAATATAATGTAATGTAATGTAATGTAATGTAATGTAATGTAATGTAATGTAATGTAATGTAATGTAATGTAATATAATATAATATAATATAATATAATATAATATAATATAATATAATATAATATAATATAATATAATATAATATAATTAATATAATATAATATAATATAATATAATATAATATAATATAATATAATATAAATATAATATATATAACATATAATATAATATAATATAACATATAATATAATATAACATATTCCATTTACCTTTTACCAGACTTGCCTGCCCATCCTTATCCATTGTCTTTCAGTAACTATTATTAGTAACCGTCTTTGATCTAAAAGTTTGGCAGAATAGTATTCCTTTTCTTGGTTAAATATATAATGTTTTATGTATATGTATTGCAGATATAACATGACTATATTGCATATATGTGTATATATATACCACAAATTCTCTATAATGTTTCTGTACTTCTTTGTTAAAAAAAAGAAATAGAAGGTCAAGACAATTTCTTATTATGTTCTTTCCTGTGCTGCCCTCTGCAGTTAAAAGGCACTAAACTGTTTTATGGGCTTGCTTTTGCTTGCTTAGACTATACTCTAAAAGACCTAAAAAGTCTTGCCCAGGAGACTATCTCAACCTGGGGGTTTCTTGTTTGGATGACACAATAAATATCAGGGTATGAAAAAATGTATCTTTTGTAAGTTAGGTCTGAATGAGGGTCAGTAGCAGAGAGCAAGCCATGCATGTATGAACCGCTCCATTAGAATTTGAGCATACAAAAAACATTGTCAGACAATGTTGTCTTTTTAGATCATGTATTTTATTTTTATGTAATTTTTATTGTGACCATCTTTACTATAACTTTTGATAATTTCCCAATATATATTAGGAACAGTCTAACTTCCTAATATATACCACTCCTCACATAATAAATTCCATCCTATAGACCAATGGTTCTAAATAGGTGTAAGTTTGCAAAACCTACCGACATGTTTGTTTTTAATAGGTGGTGTGTTATACTGGCATTTAGTGAGCAGAGGCCAGGGATGCTGTTAATAAATTACAATGCACTCAATAGTGCCCCACAACAAATAATTCACTGTTCCCAAATACCTAACGTACTCTAGTGAAAAAAAGAAAATATATCATATATATTTTCAAATATATTTTTATATTTGAATATAAATATGTTTCTATTTATTATTTATATAAAATTCACATTTATATTATATAAATATATTTGAAAAATATAACAAATGCATTTATTTATATCATATAAATAATATATATGTATTTATAATAATATATACAATAGTAAAGTGAACTTAATTGTGTTGAACTGAAGGGAGAGTGAGAAAATAAATGAAATGTAACTTGTGCAAAAAGCTTTGCATAGTGACTATCACATACGAAAAGTTTAATACATGATACTACAGAAAAGAGCAGCAGGAAGAGGGAGGATTTGATTCAGGATGACTTGGGGGCATGTTGGGACCATTAAGAAAAACCAAAACCTAAAGAGGAATCAAATAGTTAAGCAAAAGGCAAGAGCACTAACTAATAGTTATGAACTAGTAGGTTTTAAATGTTGCATATCAGTGTCTAACCCTACCCTACTAACATGGGAGAGGTTGCTGTGCCTTATATTTGTGGGCAGCAGGGATCTCCCAGGGCTGGAAAGCAGTATGTAAGAAGCCCATTTTATATATAGGAACATATCGCACTTGATATGGAGGCATGAACACGTTTGAGAAACACTCCAGGAGGTACAAATTTAGTTAGTTGGTAGAAAACCAATAATAAAAAAGGTCAAAAGTAAAGAAAGAAGAAAAAAATATGATTGAGTGTACAGCACATGTCTAGAGAATTATTTTAAATAAAACTCCTTTCAAATATGCTTTGAATAAGGGAATGAATATTAAATGAATTGAATAAAAAATGATCATTCTATACACACACCCAATGATAATTAAAACCTTATGTACCTTGAACATATATCACGTGGACCCAACTTAGACCCCTGCTGATTAGACACCGACCGTACAACCTTGAACCCTGGATCCCAGACACAAACAGAAATGAAACAGTTCTCCACAACAGCTCCAAGAACCGAATCCCCTCCGGGACATCCTTAGTACTGCTCTGGCACCAACATGTGCCAGTTTTGATATGATATCCTGACAACGAGGAAATGGGAACAACTTGATAGAAGAGCAAGTTGTCTTACCTCACCATCTAAGGATAAGACAAAATCTGAAGACTTGTCATCCTTTGATCTGTGCAAAAGCCCAGATTGCTATCTACAGACTGGGCAGTACGTATCCTGGGCCCCCCAAAAAGCTCTAGTCTAGGTTTTGGCCTATGATCTGTACAACAACCAAGATCTCTAATTCCAGAGGTCTGACTGAGACAAATGCAACTGAACGGGCCTTCTAGAAACATAATGAAAGACGCTATCCCAGGCTTCATCCTAGGATCAGCGGAATGACCAAGACCACCAACTAAAGAAGATTGATTAAAATGACAGTGAAGGAACAGAACTTCAAGAACCGTAAAGAAAGATTTCTTCATAAACTCCATTCCTTGACCTGTGCAGATACCAGGATCTCTAGATACAGTGGTCTGATTTTATCACCCATGACGGAGCAGATGTCTTCTACACACCACGAAAGGATATAGGGGAGGCTAAATGAACATGCAAGGAGTCTGTAGTTATTATCATGACAGTATACTTCAAGAGTGGAGGACACCCTGTATCTCTTAGGCCAAAGGAATTCCCCTCTAATTTCCCCATTATTTATTGTGTCTATGCAGAAAAAAAGAAGCAGCACAAAATAAATTTATTTATTTTTATTTATTTATTTTATTTACTTTTTTGGGTCTTTGGTTTTGTTATTGTTATTGTCATTTTCTTTCTTTCTTTTTTTGTGCTCTTGTATGTTTTTATTTCAGGACCTTAGTTATGTGGTGCTTGTCTTTATTGCTGTAGTGCTCTTTGGATTTTTGTTTGATTTTTCTTTTTGTATTGTTGTGGAGTTTCTATTCCTTTCTCCCTTTCTTCTCTCAAACTGAAGTTGAGAGCCTCTAAGGACTCTGCCCATTTTCATCTTGCTTGATTTTTACTTCATTTTATTGCTTTTCTTCTCTTCAAATGAATCACATAACTTGAACCATCTTGCTCTGCTTCTCAAACTGAGGAGGAAATAATGGAGGGTACCAAGACCAAGCAGTTGCATGATCACTAAGTAGTAATAAAAATGATCGGATTTTAACACCAAATCCAAAGTCAACAACAAAAGAATTTATACCCAATCTACAACAAGCTAGACACAAAGGAACCATTTATACTAACAGCCTGGGGGTAAGGGAGAGGGATATGGGATGCAAGCTGGGAACTGGGCTGGAAGGAGGACAACTTTGGTGATGGGAATCCCCTGATTCAATGTTAATATGAACCTAAAATATTACAGTGAAAGAAAAAAAATATGCCATTTGTGAGAACATGGATAAATTAAGAGATATCATGCTATGCAGAATAATCCAGATACAGATGATACCACTTATGTGAAGAATTCAAAATAGTCAAACTTATTAAAACAAAGAGTAACAAGACAAAGGTGTGTGATGAAAGTGTGTCCTAGATTCCATCCCCCACGAAAATAAATCAAAAGACAATGGGAAGCATATATTTCCTTTATAAGTTTAAGACCTATATAATACTACCTCTTAACCTTGTTTATCCCCAAATGTAAGGTAGTCTCCCACATCACTTTGTTCCCTTAATTTATAAACTTATTTTTATTTATATTTTCCTTTACATATATAACTGAGTAGGTACATATACAGTAGTTGGCAAGACGTGGCTCTCGAGCCACATGTGGCTCTTTACACTTTATTTTTTAAATATTTTTTAATTATTTTTTATTTTCAATTATGAGAACAAAGATGCAAAGAACGAGGACAAGGTAAAGTTACAGTGGAAGGACTATCATCCATAAACAGAATTCTCAGTAGTCCCATTGCTGATATCTTAACTTTGAACTTTCAGCCAAAGAACATTAAGAAAAATAAAACAGGACCCATGTACAATTCCTTTGTCCCTGAAGTCCCCAGATAGTAGTACATAATATTTCTTTTCTTTTTTTTTTTGGTTTTTGGGCCACACCCAGTGACGCTCAGGGGTTACTCCTGGCTATTCGCTCAGAAGTCGCTCCTGGCAGGCACGGGGCACCATATGGGGAACCGGGGGATCGAACCGCGGTCCATCCTAGGTTAGCACAGGCAAGGCAAGCACCTTACCCTCCAGCGGCACCGCCCGGCCCCATACTTTTTTACATTTTCATGCACATGCCTATTAGTTTAAGTTAACCTCAAAAGTTTAAGTGGGTTGTTTTCCTTAAGGATTAGAGTCAAAGGAGCACAGCGAAAACAGTGTTAGAATGGCAATTATTTTTTTTAGAGTGGCAATTATTGTTTGCATAGACCCACCAAAATATGGGGGACATGGAAAGGAAAAGCCTTGGCCTAAATACAAGTTTCCTGGCATAAGACCAACTCTAGACTCCAGGCAAACTAACTTGTCCAATCCAGGTCATTGTCTGTTGCCAAAACACTTTTATTTTTCACACAGTCTCTGTTGTTGGTATACCAACAACAATTAAAGATCCTGGAATCTGCATATCCTATATTGCATTCAGTATGGTGGAGAGCGTCCTCTCGGTTCACCTCAACTTAAAGGGCAATGAAGAGAACCCTGTCCTGTAGAGCAGGTCGATGTTATTGTCAAGTCTTCTTAGTGTTAAGGGAAGTCTCTTTTGAGCAGGTCGATGTCAGAACCATGGTAGAGTCTTCCCTGGTAGTGGATTGCTTCTGATGTTTTTATAAAAAACCTTGAATGTTTTGTAGATAGCTTGCCTGTTTCAGGGGTGAATGGAGGATGTCCATACTTCTGAGGCCTGTGCCAGGTCATTATATCGATGTTCACGGTGTAAGGTCCCATTGCACTATGAGATTTTTGTGTTCCAACATCTATTAGATAAGAACTTATTTGTATGTATAGTATTTTCCCATTTTAATGTGCCTATGCAAACAAGGAACAATGTCTCGTGGCGTTATCAGCACATATGGAGGCCATAAGAACAAGTCCAACAATTTCCATGACGTGGTTCAATCATAAGTATTAAACTGAGGTACTCTTCCACCAAAATTCGTTATTGAACAGCTCACAAAGAGAAGACAAGATAAAAAAGTGGGTAGAATCGACATGGTAAAAGAATATTTAGAAAGCTGTTAAAGAAAATATACACAAAATATTCAAAAGACATATACGTCCATTGTATGTCTTTTGAAATACTTAGGGATTGTTAAATCCAATGCATGACTTTGGTCTGTGATTAGACCTGTGTAGTACTGAAGTTAAAAATGGTAAATGTGGGGTACTGATGGTTGGGGGTGAGAGAGTTAAGGAATAATAATGAGCTTTGTAGGGGTGTGCAAAAGGGCAGAATCAGTTGGGGCAGGAAGCCGGTCTTGGTGCCTAACAAATTAAAGAGCTGAGGGTAAAAAGGGTTAATTAAGGGGAAGTTAACGAATCGGATTGGGAGATGAGGGAGAAGAAGGGGCTCTGTGTGGAGGAGGGGAAATATATCAGAGGTGTTAAATACATTGTATAGATGAATTGTTTATGGATTAGGCTTGGCAATCAGAGAGGACCACTGTATAGGAAGTCACATGTACATATACACTGATTTTAGAGACCTAGTTGAATATTATCCTCCAAATCTAGGGAATTCCATTTTTTTCCCTAGAAACAGTAGAAAGTTAAGAATATTTTAGGGTTTTGTTAAAAAGTATATATATGCCCGCATCCTTTTGAAAATGATACTAGTAAGAATAGAACTCCTGAATGGGATCCAGTATGCAGAGGGGAGGAATTTCTCCCCCCCCCCCTCCCTCCAGGACCAGATTGACCACGTGTGACCTGAAGACCCACCTGTACTAAGTGGTCAGCCCAGGGGGCCTATGGCTAGCTGTCCTGCCCAGAGCCCCCAACATACCAGTGGAAGACACCCAGAAGTCCTGGCATGTGGAGTCTTCTGGGTGCAGCCAGCCCCTGCCCTATTTTTTAAAAATATTTTTATTTAAACACCTTGGTTACAAACATGATTGTGGTTGGGTTTGAATCATATAAGATGGCACCCCCATCACCAGTGCAACATTACCACCACCAATGTCCCAAATATACCTCCTCCCCTCCCAGTCCCCACCTGTACTCTAGACAGGCTTTTTATTTCCCTCATACATTCTCATTGTT
>PVKC010031637.1:0-14523 GCA_004027635.1 Crocidura indochinensis | reverse complement strand
TGGCTAAGCGTTCAGAAATTGCCCCTGCCTTGGGGGGGGGACCATATGGGTCGCCGGGGGATCGAACCACGGTTGCGATCTTTCCTTGTTTAGCACTTGCAAGGCAGACACCTTACCTCTAGCGCCACCTCTCCGGCCCGTTAGAAGGGGATCTTAAAGAAAACCACATGAGCTACAAATCCTACAGATCCTGGGTCACATCCTCTTTCCATTCGAAGTCTATAAGATACTTGAGGTATTCCAGGGTATTGACAGTTGGGATTACATTTGTATTCTATATGCTAGAGAAGTCTTGCAAAGAAATTATCTACACCATATTGACAGGCAGGTCAAGGAATATAATGTTTATCGTGGAGACTGAGGGGAGGGAGTCAGGAAGAAGAGGGGAGTGGAAACAAGTCTCTTATATGAGCCAGCCACTGAGTGATGTGATATACCTCTTGTTATGTCCTCC
The DNA here is from genome assembly GCA_004027635.1 of Crocidura indochinensis. Taxonomy (NCBI): domain Eukaryota; kingdom Metazoa; phylum Chordata; class Mammalia; order Eulipotyphla; family Soricidae; genus Crocidura; species Crocidura indochinensis. The sequence continues at coordinate 14,069 of PVKC010031637.1, read as the reverse complement.
AAGTTTTTTTCTGTGGGTATTAAAAACTTCCTTTTCACTGATGGAGAAATCAAGTCCAGTAATAACTCATTTTTGAGGTATGTTGTTCATTTGAAATCAATCTTAAGGCAGTTTATTTATTTTTAAGTCGCAGACAAGCAGTTGGATGGGTCAGGATTTCGGAAATTACTTTAATTCAGTTCTATTAGGACTCAGCCTTTGCTAATTTCTTGGCATTGAACTTTCCATTATTGCTTCTTGTTTAGAGAGTTCTAAAATGTTTTTGTGGGAAAGATGATTTTAGATCACTCTCTGGACATGGAATTTTCTTAGTCACATTGATATTATAGTTGAGTGGAGTTACTTATACATTCTTGTTTACATCAAAAGTCACTTGCATTCTTTTAAAAATATTTTTAAAACTTGATTGATTGATTGATTGGTTGGTTTTGGGGCCACACCCAGTGGCACTAGGGGGTTACTCCTGACTTTCCATCAGAAATTGTCCCTGGCAGGTTGGGGGACCATATGGGATGCTGGATCAAACCAGGTCCCTCCTGGGTCAGTCACATGCAAGGCAAATGTCCTACAGCTATACTATCTCACTTATATTCTAGGAAGGTCTATAGAGTGAAGAACAGAGTTACAATGGGATAGTGAGAAAATCTTTGATTTTTGCATTCAACTAAACTAGCCTAGATATCTTCCAAACATCACTTCAGTAGTGTGAAATCAGACATTTCTTTCTGTTTGTATTTCCATCTGGAAGCTATCAATTATTGAGTTGGCCTGGAAAGGTTGCTACGAGGAGTCCTTATAATGCTGGGATGTGCTTCAGGACAACAGACATTGTCTGTTAACACAATGCTTGCTGCCAGACTGTGAGAAGAATCTCAAAACTGAGTCCTGGGCCTGCCCTTCCCACCCATCTCAATGTTGTTATCTTGGGTTGTCAGATTTCCAAGATAAGTTCTCCAATAGAATGAAGGCCCTGATTTAGGGTTACTCACTCAATGATGTCATTCAAGATAGGAAGCACTGAAGTCACTTTCCCAAGCAGTCCCCCAATCAGGCCACCAGATCTGTCTCCACTAGACTTCAGGATGTCAAGGAGGGGAAGGCCTTCAAGAATTCCAAGCAGACCCCCAGAGAGCAGGCCATTGGTAAGAGCTGGAAGTGAATATAGGGGTATTAGCAGTCAGATTGGGCACATGCAGAACCTTAGTTCCTCTCCTCCATCCATTTTGGACCTTTTCCCTCATTTGGATGTTTACGTGCATTCATACACATACTCACATACATACACTTACAAAAGCACAAAAAGACACTTAAAATAAGCTGTATAGACTCACTTACCATCTATCAAGTTTCCACCAAGATCTTTAGGAACTGGGGGTAGGGCTGGAGTAATAGCCAAAGGCAGGTTCTGGTCCAGACTAGGCAGTGGTAGGATTCCTGGCAGGGCAGTGGCCTGGGATAGCAGCCCACAGAGGACCATGAAGCCTCCAATTTGGAACATCTTGGTGTCTGTGGAAGAATATTGCTTTAATGTGTCATGAAACCTAGAGAGAAATCCATGTCCCCCCAAAATGCACCCAGTGCACTTGGGAGAGAAAAGTAAGAGCTCCCACCACCCAGTAATTAATTGCTGGAAGCCACACATCAGGCTGAGTGTATCATATTTGGGAACTGGGTTCATCGGCACCAGGCCATAAAGGTGTGAATACTTAGCCTCCATTATTACTTGGAGAAGGAAAATGGGTTTTGGTGAGCTTAAGTTCCTTCCCACAAGGCAGAAAGTTTATAATGAAGTCAGATATTTCTTTTTTTTTTTTTTTTTTTTTTTTTTTTTTTTTTTGGTTTTTGGGTCACACCCGGCAGTGCTCAGGGGTTACTCCTGGCTCCATGCTCAGAAATTGCTCCTGGCAGGCACGGGGGACCATATGGGGCACCAGGATTCGAACCGATGACCTTTCGCATGAAAGGTAAACGCCTTACCTCCATGCTATCTCCCGGGCCCCAGAAGTCAGATATTTCTAATCCAGAGGCTTTCTTTAATTGATCTTCAGCTTTGCTCTCCAGTGAGGCTTGCTCACAATGGTTTCAATGAAACAGCTTCTACTTGCTAGTGGTTGAGGACCCAAATCATGAGTCACAAACCTTGCTGCCATCACCGCCCCTACATTTAGCCTTTGATGATTTTGAAAGTAATGGCAAGTTGTCAAATGGCAGGAGGTCTTACAGTTGTAGCCACCACTTGAGCGTGTTTTTTTTTGGGGGGGGGGAGGGGAATCTCCCAAGCTGGTATTCAGGAAACCCTGGCAAGTCTCCTGGTGATTTTCAGTCAATGGGATTCAGTGTGAGAAGCTAAGGATGCCCCTGTAGTGCCAAGGATTACTGGGGACACTCCTCCTGTGAGTCTCCAGAGATGCATCCACTGATACTTAGGAGGACTCTGTAGTGCCAGAACATGAGAGTTAAGGCCTACTACATATTGGTCACACACCTTAATTATTTACTGACTCCAGGCCTGTTGAAAGAAATCTTAGAAATATCATAAAAGTCAGTGAACAAAGGGGATCAGACAAGAAAATTACTTCCGGGGCCGGAGAGATAGCACAGCGGTGTTTGCCTTGCAAGCAGCCGATCCAGGACCTAAGGTGGTTGGTTCAAATCCCAGTCCCATATGGTACCCCGTGCCTGCCAGGAGCTTTTTCTGAGCAGACAACCAGGAGTAACCCCTGAGCACTGCCAGGTGTGGCCCAAAAAAACAAAAAACAAAAAACAAAAAAAAAAAAAAAAAAAAAAAAAAAAAAAAAAAAAAAAAAAAAAAAACAAAAAGAAAATTACTTCCCTAACAGTCATTCTGCAAACTGGTGACCAGGCTATGGTAGACAGTGAACCTCAACCCTACCCACTCACATACACACTTGCTTTTCTACAGCCTTCTCTTTCAAGATGTCCTGAACAAATCCTGTGACAACTCTTGATATCTGGTGGCCTTTTGCACCTGATCAGCTTTCCCACCAACCTTCTCACAGGCCAACTTGGAAGCCAGAAGAAGTGTTCAAAACCAGAGCTGGTGCCTACACTTTGAGTAAACCTGGTCATTCTGGAAAAAATTCCATCCAATGGCTGATTCAGGGTTACTGAGACCTGAATGGAATAAACGCAATTTTTTGGTCCAAAAAACCAACATTGGCCTCCCTGAGAAGGAAGTCTTTGAGTTGAAGACTCTGAATCTCTCTGGGAAAACAATTGTTCTGAATCCAATGGAAGCAAAGAACCATAGTTTCCCCAAGTATATCTGAATGTTTGAAATTGGGTGGGTTTTAGAAGGCTGTATATAATGATCCCAATCTAAAATGGCAGTCTCAAGTTTCAACTCTCACAGTAAAGAACTTGATATAGAGTAGGAAGAGCTCACTTATGAAAGAAACTTCAGAGAGAACTTTAGCCACACGATCCCCATCATCACCATGTTCTCTGGTGCTTTCCATCCCTGATCACCCAGGATAGCAGAGGGGGAGCAGATCGAGCAAGTCTCACCTGTCTTCAGAGGTTCGGTGACTCTCCAACTCTCCTTTTCCAGCTTCTGCTAGCTTCTTTGAGGAAAGCCTCTTTTATAGTGTGAGAATCAGGAAATGTGCCATCAGATGATGGGCTTCTAGATAACTCAGAATTCTGGGGGTGTCTTTCAGGGCTCTCCAAAGTAAATAATTACCTATTATATTAGTAGATGGGACAGTTAAGCCATTTGATCAGCAAGTTAAACAGAAGAATTCGAGATGGGGATGTTACTCAAGACTTCATGGTTTTGTGAGCAGGGCTGAAAGTAGAACCCATGCCCCATGATGGCTTGAAAGATCAAATTTGGAACACCCATAAAGGCCTTCAACCAGAACCCAGGGAAGGCCTCACTCCCACGGGTCCAGTCCCTTTCCCACAACACCAAGCTGATTCTCTGAGTGTGAAGAAAACTCACTGCTACTCTCTCTATGTTTGGGGTATTCCATAAGTTGAGGGGAAGGGTCCCTTTTTTGCTAAACTCCCTCACATGACAGCCACGTACTGGGGGAAACCACTTGCATCAGAACCAGGGAAAGGAGAAGTAGCTGCTATTCTCTGGCCAAGAAGAAAACCTAGGTTGGTGAGTCAGGTGGTACCATTCGTGCTAAATTCCAGGACCCGATTGCTTGGCACATCCAGCTTATTATTTGCTGGTGCAGCAGTGGGCTGGGAGTAAACATACATCCCACTTAATCAGTAATCTGAAACACTGAATATGATGGTGTTTAGAACTACACAGTGGACCAGAGATGAGACCTTCCCACTCTGCTTCCCATTCTGGAGCACAGCACCAAGTGGAAAAAATGCTTCTCCACATTCTTTTCCATTTTGCTTGGTCACTACCATGAATTTCAGTCTCTAACAAAATTCCCTTTTCCTGCCTTGGGAAATCTTTCTAGGCTCACAGACCCAAGAATCCTGCTGCTTCTGCCCTTCACTTTTACACTTTCTTCCTTTCCTCAAAGGAAGAGACTGGTCTTTGTTTTCCCCATGGGGTCTTTGGGACTCATTTCAGATGAAGAGGCAGGGGCGCAAAGAGGTGAGGTCTGGGACTATTAGAGCAGCCCTTCTATTGCACACCCCGTAAGTAGAAGTAGAGAGAGGAAGATATTTGACTTTAGTAATCACCTCCTGGATGCCAGGGGCTCAACTAGTTGAACCTCATCTTTATAAAAAATGATTGGTCTTGTCCTTCCAGTATTAGGAAACTGAGGTTTAGAGAGGGCTACCTCTCTCTCCAGGACATTGGTCCCACTTCCTGTGGGAGTCTGCCAGTGCAGGATTGAGCAGCTAGCTGTCCACAGTTGTTAGCCCAGCTGGGAAAAGACAACACCAAGAGTATCCCAGCTCTGTTATGGTTTGCAAAGCAGAAGGGGCCAGGCCATGGTCTCTTGACCTCTAATCTCTAACCTATCACTGAGAGGTCAGACTCCTGAGTTCTATGCCTGATTCAATCAATTAATCTGTACAAGATGCTCCCTCTCTTCCAGCTTCAGTTTCCTAAACTTTACCACAGTGTTAAGCATTTCTTGTGCTTGTGGGTGAAATGAGCTTCAGAAAGGAGCATGCAGCCTAGTACCTGGTACAGTCTGAGCTCTGTAGAGGAAGCAACAGGCAAATAGAGCCAAGCCCCTCTTACCCCCCCCCCATCCTAAACTCAAGGATCTTAGTAAATTATTCATGTACTTCCCATCCCTGTCAGTAGTATTATGGGAGCCCACAGCTCCATAAACTTTAAAATAAAAAGAAAAAACTGTGTAGAGGAACCCAGAAAGGCCCCTTAAAGAGACCTCCAACTTGCCCCCCAAAAGCTGTCTTTACTGAAGGGACAGATTGCCTTGTCTAAGGATGGGGCCCAGCCCTCTTGTTTACTCTTGGAATCCTGAGCAGGAAACACCCTCCCCACTCAAGGCTGTCATGATAAATCATTTAGTGAACGTTTAGGGTTGCAAATCCCCAGTGAAGCATTTCGGATTAGAGAGACGCATTGAAAGATTGAGACTTGAGGTGCTCCTGCCCTATTCTAGCCTCTGAGCTGTGGGCATTTCCTTGTTTGAGTTTGTCAACCCAGCTGAAAGCCTTCTCCATCATTTCCATCCAGTGTGTATAAGGTAGACATATAAATGTATTATGATGTGTGAATGTGATTGTTGTGTGATTGTGTGTATTTGTGTGAGTGTTCTGTGTGGGAAAGTGTATATACGTTTGTGTGAGGATATAAACTTGAGTGTGGTTGTTTTGTGTATGTGATCCTGTGGGAATGCATGAATGAATGTGTGAGTATGGTGTGTGTTGAATGTGATGTGTACTGTGCATGTATCTATGAGTATGTGTGTGGTGTTTTTGCATGTTCATGAGTGTATGAGCATATGTGAATGTGTGTATGTGTGTGATTTTGTGTTGAATTGCCTGAATGCTATTGACAGCATTTCCTCATGGTGTGACTTTGGGCAAGTGATTCTATCTCTGAAGTTTGAGGTTTATAGGTGTGTAATTTTGTCCTTTGGAGTTGCTATGGTGTTGGTAAGAGGTTGCCTGCATTCTGGAAACCTCAAGCTGTGTCACCTATATGAGTACTACCACAACTATTAGTGTTTGTGTTCTTGTTTCCTAACTTCTCAAGATACTCTCCCTACCTTGGGGTGGAGAAGAAAAGAAACTTGTTTTGAATAACTGACCATTCCAAACAAATAACAATGAATGAGATGTTTTGAATAAGCATATTCCTGTAGCACCTGCTAAATACATGATTTTGACATGCTCTTCAAGATAAAAATGTTTGTTTTGTCTGATAATTTTACACACAGAATAAAAATGCACAGACAAGTGACTCTAGAAATTTTCACAAACTTAATGTTTTCCCAATGTCCAGTACTCATAGTAAGAAACACCGTGACAAGGGTTTGATGGAGAACTTCTGGTCACTAACCACTTCTCCAAAGATAGCCACTAACTTGGCCTTAAATATCTTTTTTTTTACTTTTATAATAACAATGATTTACCAAGTTGTTCACATTACAGTTATTTCAGGCATTAAATGTTTAAACACCAATCCTACTACCAGTGTGACTTTTCCTTCATCATATCCCCAATCTCTCACCTACCATCAGAGCCTATCTCCTTATAGGTACAACTTTATTTGGTATTATTTGTTGTAGTACAAAAGCAAATGGAATTATTAAAACTTAGATCAACAATGGTCAATTTAAAATAATTGTTGTAACTCTCCATTGTGTTACTAAAGTCAGTGTCTAAGGATTTATTGGGCTGTGGTTGGTGCTAGTTGAGATTTCTAGTTAGGCTCACTGAACTTGGTAGATTACTTTGTAATTTTACCATCAAATTTTCTATAATACACTGGACTGAAACTACTGTAAAATTTTTGAGGTATTGTATGTTTGATTGTAGCTGCATGGTCCAGGATTTATAGATTTGAAACAAATGTGGTGATTTGGCAGTTTGATAAGGTTAAATCATGGAACTGAGCCATTTCTGTTGGAGCATGTAAGATGTGAAGCTAGGCTACTGTGGTTCAGGAAAAAAAAGGAATCTGTTACCACCCTTTCTGAGAATGCCATATAGGAATCAGTCAGGACTGACCACACTGGACATATTTGGGGCCATTATTTTCTTTTGGAACTTGGTAGAATAATTGGGCCATTTTTCTACCAGGAAGATAGTGGACTGAGGCTGTTGGGGAAGGGAAGGGGGGCTTGGCCCAACTCCATTTTTAAAATAGTTCTAGGATCTTCAGACCTGTAGTCTGGTCACATATGAGAAGATTCAATTGCTTTCAGTCACAGCAGTGCTATTTTTTGTAGTAGGAAAAGGATAACTTGATTTTTAGCTTTCTATACATGAGAGATGCAACAATGTCTATAGGTCATTTTCAATGCTATGTAGATGACTCTGACAAAACTTTCATTCAAAATAGCCATTCCTTCGAGATACTTAAAGATATTATTTTTTAAAAAATGAAAAGAAGACAGGAAGGAAGGCAGGCAGGAAGGAAGGAAGGTAGGAAAGAAGGAAGGAAGGCAGGAAGGAAGGAAGGAAGGAAGGAAGGAAGGAAGGAAGGAAGGAAGGAAGGAAGGAAGGAAGGAAGGCAGGAAGGAAGGAAGGAAGGAAGGAAGGAAGGAAGGAAGGAAGGAAGGAAGGAAGGAAGGAAGGAAGGAAGGAAGGAAGGAAGGAAAGAAAATATAGCCATTGGCATTAAGATATTTTCTCTTTGGGGGTTCTCACTAGCACTGCTTTCTGAGCAACACTGTTCAGGTCTTAGGGGGCTATGTGTAGGCATTTCTGAGGAGCATAGACCTGGGGATGGGGACAAGGCTTCCAGGGTAGTCTCATCCTTGCTTTAGAACCTCCAGGATACAGGTTGTTGTACAATGTCCTCCCTGCAGCTAGGTGATGGTTCATGTTATTAACATCCTGCATGTTGTCTGATCCCCTTACAGAGGATGAAGACCAAGAGGTCCAGTGACTCATCCCCATTAGGATTCATCCACTCACATTCTGTGCCAGCCCTACACTGGGCACTGGGGCCAGTCATGATCCTAAAGCACACCAACTATGTGATTTCTCATGAGCTGAGCTGAACTTGAACTCAGCTGTTCCACACCACCATTTATGTGTGTCCTTTTGCCACCCTGTTTCTATACTCCTAGGCTTGGCATAGAATTGGTGCTCAGTGTATATTAGTTGAATGAACAAGACGATGCTGCCATGGATGAGCCAATCCTTGGGTGGCATCTGGCACTAAGATGCCAGAGGAAATAAAATAAGGTTTCCCTGATATTCCTTAGTTGATTATCAGGTCCAGGTCAGTCTTGTGATGGGCTTTTATCAGGTCTGACCTTGGAAACCCAGACCTCCTTGCCAAGCTGGTGATATTCCTGTACCCTTTGAAGCAATTGTATGAGATAATTAGATTTCATATGACCTGTGAGTATAGTTTATGGGGGCAACAAAACCTCTACCCAAGGGAAACTAAGGACTTCAGATGTGGTCTTTTCTTCCAGTCATCCGTGAACAGCTGGATTCAAGTTTGGTGCCTGCAAAGTACATGGTTGGTTGAGCTCTTGAGCCACAGCCTGTTCTGTAAGGAGAAGGGGCTGCATCAATACTAGCTTGCCTGACACTTCTTACACCACACTCACATTGAAGGGAACCTCTTTTCATTTATGTCAACTATGGGCTGATGCCAGAAGCACTAATATCAAAACTCTTTCCAGGGGGTATTTAATTATATGCATCTGTTCTCTTAACCCTGGACTATGAGGTGCATGAGGATATGAGGTAAAGGAGTTTGTGGTCCTAAAGGAATGAGTTGGATAGTTACAATTTCTGATAACCTGGAGGGTTAAAAGACCTTGTGGGGCATGATCTTCTTGGTAGGGTCTCTTTTGGGGGGATAATAATGACTAATGACTATTGCCACCTTTATAAACTCTCAGAGCACTTCTGACAGAGCCCCCACCCTGCCTCCACCTGGTGAAGCCTCAACCAGGGTTCCAAATAAGGGCACCACTGCTAGCCATCTGCCCATCACTAGGTCCTCTCCTGAGAAGACACACACACTTACCCATGAGGCTTTTTAAGAGCTTCACATCCAGTTGCCTGAGGATTTCTTCAATCAGAGGACACATCTGGGCCAAAAGCAGAGAGCAAAGGGTCAAAGCAGAGATCAGGTAAAGACAATCAGAGGGCAGATAAGCTCAGGCACTACCAGATGTCTGGAATCATGTGAAAACATGGCTCTCTTACCTTAACTACGTGCTCTGTGTTAGTATCATTAACAACACTGTTGTATGTGTCTCCCTGAAGCTTCAAGACAATCCAATAATCCAATACTGTGGTGGTTTCCAGGCTACATCTGTGCTGAGCAACTTGCCCAAGGACACAGCTAGGAGAGGGCAACACTGAAACTGTTTTGTGGGGGGGGAGGGGGGTTTGGTTTTGAAGTCACACCCAGAAGTGCTCAGAACTTACTCCTGTTTCTGCACTCAGTTGATTCTGGTGGTACTCGGGACTGTGGGATACTGGGATTAAATTTGGGTCAGCTACAGGCAAGGCAAGTACTATTACTGTACTATTATTAACCCACTGTACTATTACTCTGGCACCGACACTGAAACATAATTGAAATCTTTCAAGGTTCTAGAGTTCTAGGCTTGACATTTTTCACTAGATGGCATAAATATCTAGATGTATATTTATATCTATCTATCTCTTTATATGACCATGTTTATGTATGCATACCCATATCTATCCCTATATATGTATATGTATATGTATATGTATATGTATATGTATATATATATATATATATATATATAAATCTATATGCACCATGACCTCCAGATCAAGATGTCCAAATAAACTACTTACCTGACTTCCTACCAGGTGTGGGATAACATTGCCCAGTTTATTTTTGAAATTACGGAGAAAAAACCTCATCTTTGGTGTGTAATCTCTAGAAAAAGATGTGAAGAGACAGAAGAGATATGTATTAGGCCATAGGGCAAGGGTTCTATGATGAGTTTACATGGCCTGGTTACTTCCCATTCAGCCTAGAACTAGAGATATCCCTGTGACAGTCATAAAGGCACCAAGTAGCATAGCTAGTTAGCACAGCTTAGATTACAACCAATTGAGTAATGCTTTCCCCTATTCTGTCCTCTTCTTCAATGTATAGCAAGGTCTGGTTGTTCAGAGAATGGCTGATGCGTAAATGAGTGAACATTCACTGAGTATTTCATTGCTTTTGTCAATCCTAAAGTTACAGGGAAATCAGATACAAATCTTGCCCTCAAAGGATACCCAGTCTGTTGGAACTGTCAGACATGGTGAGTCAGAATATAGATGGCCACTTAACTCTCTTTTTTTCTGTCTTTTTAACTCCCCTACACATAGCATCAAGTACTCTTGGAGGTTGTCATATTATACATTCATAGTACATACTGCATGAACAGCTGGTGAAAAGGACTTTAGCTGGAAGACAAATCAGGCAAAAGATCTGCCAGATAACAAAGGAATGATGGTATTAAGTGGTTACTACTAGAGAACAAAGGCCTGCAATGTTGGGAAGGAGAGCAGACAATCAAGGCCTTAAGTGATATCAGAGACCCTGAGAGTTTGAAGCAGGGATAGAAGACATGACTAGCTTTCTGAGCTAGAAGGGTACCTCAGCTATGAAAGAGGCAGGGAAGGAATGAGGTAAAGAAAGTGAGGTCCCTGGCAGGGAAAGTCAGATGCAGCTTCCAAAACGTTGTTAATGGGGTATAGGATGGAAGGAATGGGAGGAAGGAGAGATATAGGAGTTCACTGGTGAAGATATGGACGAAGCTTCAAGTGGAAGAAATGGAGCTGGGGGTCTTACTCATTGTGAAATGTAATGCTGACACTGTTGGGGTCCACATGGCAATTGCCTATTACCAGATCTCTTCGGCCAAATTCATCTTTCTCCAACCAGAACTCCACAGTGAGGTTTAGGCTTACATGCATCTTTGTGATCTTGTTGTTGAAGTCCCTAGGGACAAGACAAGACACAGAAGAAAGAGGGAGAAAAGAGAAGAGGGGAGAGAGAGAGAAAAAGAGAGGGGGGGGAAAGAGACACAGAATGGAAGGAGATGCAAGCAGTCAATAGGAAGAAAGGCTCTCCATGTAGATGAACACTGCCCACATTAGTAACTTTCAACAGTTAGCCTGTAGGGCCACAATATGAGCATATCAATTTCTGCAGTTAGCATAACTTTTCCAGAGTCAGTTCTTTATTAGACCAGATCTAGGGCCCTCATTAAAGCCACAAGTTGAGAGAGTTCAGCTTTAGTTTAACAGTTATTATTTAATCTGTGACCTCTGTCTGGGACAGTGGGTGCTGTGTTTAAGAACAAGCAAAAAGAAAAAAAATATGAGGCTGAGTGATGATAGCGCAGAGGTAGGGAGTTTGTCTTGCATTCAGCCAACCCCCAGGGACCCGGGTTCCATTCCCATATTTCCCTATTGTCCACCGAACCTGCCAGGAGCGATTTCTGAGCTCAGAGCCAGGAATAAACCCTGAGCACCTCTGGGTGTGGTTCAAAGCAAAACAAAACAAAACAAAGAAAAAAAAACAGCCAAAAAAACCCCAAAAAGGACAGGTGATGAGATATAATAGCTTTCAAGGATCACCATGATAAAATAAATTGCCCAAGATTACAAACTGATTGATTTTGGAAGGTTCAATTTGTGTCCAGGTTAAGACCAAAAAAGAGTTGACAAATTTCCCACATATTCCTAGTTCCCAGTAAAAGTAGCCAAACTCTCAGAACCCACTTCTGTATAACTCACTGGTTCAAGTCAATGTCAAATTCATGGGTGATATTCATTGAGAACCAGTCTTCATGGAAAGACATCCAGATCCCTTCGTAGTTCAGATGAATGTTGGTGATGTTGGTACTACAGGAAAGATCAGAGAACTTGACAGGTCAGAGATCTCAGAGGTTAAGACTGAGGACTAACCAGTAAGGTTAGTCCATATATACAATGAGAAGACAAGGGGATTTTTAGAGATGTGCTGAGGGAAAGACCCAACTGAAGAATCTCAGAACACAGGCTATCCCTGCATACCCCTAAAGATTCCCACAACTAATTTGTGTAACCCACAGTCCACTGCAAACCAGACCCTGGGTCTACTCACAAACCTTTTTCCGTCTCTCATCTGCCCAGGTACCCAGACCTAAAATCCAGGAACAGTCTTTTGACTTATCTCAATTCTCATACCAAAAATATATCCATGATCTCATATCTCTGAGCAAAGCAGTTTGGTTCTACTCAGGGAAGATAGTCTGAGTTTGGCCTATCCAACCTCCTATCCTCTTGATCCAGATGGTCACCATTTCTTGTCTGGAGATGCACTATCAAAAAGTTTACTAGGCTTCTTGACCTCTTTATAGACTACTTCATGGAGCATCAGAGGGGACCCTAGCATTCTCCTATTTCTCAGTTTTCTCCATTGCTTTCTCATTACTCTATGAAAAAAAATTAAAAGCTATACGGGGTCCCTAAGATCTTTGGAGTTGGCTTCACCCAGCCCCACATTCCCATCTGCTACTAACCTCTCTCTTTTTATTTCCTGGCAACTGAGAGTTCTCTCTTCTTCCCCAAATGCAGAAGTTATTCTCCTACCTCGGGGCCTTGCACTCTCTGTGACCTATTCTCGACTCCCTCATGCTTTATTCTCATAATTCATAGTCTTGCCGAGGTGCTGTTACATAGGAAGGATTCAGTATATAGCTCGCTGACAAGGAGATAAAGGCGGTTTTGCACATCAGAGAATATCTGAGGGGAAATAGGGGTGCTCATTCAAATAGATAAGCAGGGTATGCACAGCTCTGCAAGGTTGATGGAAACCACCCAGGGCTTCTACATCAGAGATGTGCAGTGGAGAAAGCTCCTACTAAATTCTGGAGACAGAGACAATTATGTCCATCTCCCTGTTGAGGACTCAACCTGATGCTCAGAGAACTCACATGCCCTGCCCAGATTCACAAAACCATCCAGAATGAAAGTGGGGCTCATGAACTGGCTGTAGCCTCAGGTTCTCTTGGTGGTAGCCAAGATATTTATCTGCACTGTGTTATGAGTCCCTATATTACAAATGAAAATTACAAGTCTACAAATTTCTTGGTAGCAGAGTCAAGATTTAAATAGAGATATTTTAACACCACCCCTAAAATCCTTTTTGGGGGTTTCTTTTCTTCTAAGTTCCTCCCACATATGCTTGTATTGGTCTCTACTGTTCCTTTATTTCCTCCTTCCACTCTTTGTAGCTCTGGCAACTCCAACCTTTCAGCTCTGTCCTCTAACCCGGGCTTTATAAATGGGCCAGGGAGAATTCCAGATCTCACCTGCCTTGATGCTGATTCTGGAGGACTATGCTGCTAATCAGCCATCCTACCATCCCATTGGCCATCTGCCCTGAGGCAGTCACACTGTCCAGGAGGTGGAGGTTCTGGATTCGGCGCTCTGCATTGTGCTTCATGAGGCCCTGGGCAATAACTGAAAGTGGACAAGAAAGTTGAATAGCATCATGGGAAAGAGAGAAGGAGCCAGAATAAAGTCTGGAGCTCCCACTTCCAAGTGAATGATTGAAGCATTATCATCCACCCCTTCCCTCGCTGACACACAATCTTCATCCTACTTTGTAGGCTGAGAAGGGACGCAGAGTGAGATTTGGGAAGGCAGTAGACACTTGAAGGGGATCAACTTTGAAAAGACTGTTTTTCATGCATCTGGAACCCAGAAGTCTGATGTAATGAATGAAATCACAATAAATGTTGGTTGAAGGGGAAAATAGGTGGGTAGGTACAGAAAGAATAAGTGTTATTCTTCTCATGAGAAATCCAGAATGAAACAGAGTCTGAATGGAACAGAACAGAATGGATTCCAAAACAGGAAGGAGATTTTAATGGCAACAGCCATGCTCAAATCCTGTCTTTCTGCTTCTAGATTTTCCGGTCCAAGATGGGTGACTAACA
>PVKC010031636.1:0-14364 GCA_004027635.1 Crocidura indochinensis | reverse complement strand
TTAATTCTATTAGCGGGGATAGGGGTTACATATAAGTATATATGTGTGTGTGTGTGTGTGTGTGTGTGTGTGTGTGTGTGTGTGTGTGTGTGTATAAATATAACATATATGTATATGTATATATATATAACGTATATGTATATGTATATAAATATAACATATAAAGAACATATAAGTAGATCTTTGCCCAAACTCCTTAGAAGTGATCAATATGATTCTCTCTTTTTTTGACATGCATCAGTCAGTTGGACTTAGCAGAAGACAGGATTTGGGCTTCCATGTGCAGAGTGATAAATTAGGTCTTGAAGAGAGCCCAAGAACATGCATTTCTAGTCACTCCCTGATGAAGCTGAAACTTGCTGAAGCATTAACCATTGCTGTATAGTATATGGGTGCAAAAAAGTGAATTCTTTAATTTACCCTTTTGAAATTATTCTGGGATATCTGGGTGACCCAAGTATCCCAGACTCTTGAACTGTTGACCAGGTTGGGCAAGAAATGCTATTGGGATCTCCGTTCCGCTCCTGGACTCCTAAGGAACATTTAGGAGACTCAAAATAAACAATTCTGAAACTAGACAAATGGTTGGGTTTGGCATTTTGGGGGAGGGTGCATGTTGTGTTTCGTGGATTCAGCCTCAAATTAATAGAAATACTTCGGGTGGGCCGGGTGGTGGCGCTGGAGGTAAGGTGCCTGCCTTGCCTGTGCTAGCCTAGGAACGGACCGCAGTTCGATCCCCCGGTTTCCCATATGGTCCCCCAAGCCAGGAGCAATTTCTGAGCGCATAGCCAGGAGTAACCCCTGAGCATCCCTGGGTGTGACCCAAAAACAAAAAAACAAAAACAAACAAAAAAAAAGAAATACTTTGGGTAAATTAGAATTCTTTTTTTTTTTTTTTGTGATTTTTGGGTCACGCCCGGCAGTGCTCAGGGGTTACTCCTGGCTCCATGCTCAGAAATTGCTCCTAACAGGCACGGGGGACCATATGGGGCACCGGGATTCGAACCGATGACCTTTTGCATGGAAGGCAAATGCCTTACCTCCATGCTATCTCCCGGGCCCCGTAAATTAGAATTCTTGAAGCTTTATCTTTTAGTACTAAAGAATGGTGCAATATATGGCTTACTATAGTAGATTTACATAATTATATATTAAAAACACACACACATACGTACACTTATATTTGAGGGGAGTTGTATCACACCCGGCAGTGCTCAGGGTTACTCCTATCTCTACACTTAGAAATGCGAAGCTGGGGATTGAACCCGAGTTGACTGTGAATAAGACAAATAACTCTACCCACTGTGCTATCCAGTTGAGATTAGTATATTTTTAACATGGGAAGAGACTACCTATTGAGAAAGCAGTCATAGTGCTTTCCAGCCTATGTTCCCAGATTAGTTTGAATTTACATGTTCTATCAAAAGTGGCCGAGATTCTGGGTTCTTGATGACATTGCTCTTTCAGTATTTTGGGCTGTTGTTTCTCTCCAGACACACCAATCCTGATGTGGAGAATGGACAGACTCATCCATGCCAAAAAGTAATACAAGAAGTAAGTACTTTGATTGCTTATAAACCAAGTTTGCTTGCTTTTCCTTAGGAGGCTTTGGGTAACCAAAGTGAAAAGGAACTGTTTCTAGCTACATAGAAAGATTATGGTTAAGCTTTGTCACCAAAATGAGTCGAATTTTTATTTGGTTGGAATTAAGTATTTTTATTTTCAGATTTGACAAGAAAGAAGATGAGCTGTAGGATACAGTAGTCTGAAGGGTCAGGGAAATGATAGGCCTTTTAATCATAAAATGGCTAGAAGGCCTGGTTAATACTAACAAAGTTGTTTTGACGGAATCAGTTAAAATCCTATAACTTTAGTTCCTCCATTGATGACATACACTCCTCTCTCTTATTTTGATAACATTTCTCTCTCTCTCTCTCTCTCTCTCTCTCTCTCTCTCTCTCTCTCTCTCTCTCTCTCTCTTTCTCTCTCTCTCCCTCCCTCTCCCCATTTCCTCTCCCCCAGATAGGGTGACATGCTTAGAGGGTTACTATGATAGTACAGCCAGTAGGACACTTACATGCAGTGGACCTGGGTGTAATTTCCGACACTGCTTATATGTCCCCCAAGACTTTCCAGGAGTAAGCCCTGAGCACTGTGGAGTGTGGCCTCAAACACCTTTAAATGTTCAACATCATCAAATGATGGTATTTCTGTAGCTCTGGTCCATGGTCATAGTCGATGGTATTGAAAAATAACTTCCCACTCCTGCTTAAAAACTGATCATGTTTTAGTGATTGATTATGTAGTGAACTATATTTAAGCACACAGAATCAAGTATATTTGTTCCTGTAAAGAGTTTTTGTTCGTTTTGTTTTATTTTTGGGTCACACTCGCCATCACTTGGGTTACTCCTGGCTCTACGCTCAGAAATCTCTCCTGGCAGGCTCGGGGGACCATATGGGATGTCTGGACTCGAACTACCGTCTCTGCATGCGAGGCAAATGCCCTACCTCCATGCTATCTCTCTGGCCCAAGAGTTTTTATTTTATTTTTAAAAGCATGTGATATGAAAAATATGTTATCAGCACAGAGCTTTTTTTTTTTTTCTTTTTTGGTTTTTGGGCCATACTCGGTGACGCTCAGGGGTTATCCCTGGCTCTAAGAATCTCTCCTGGATCATGGGATCAAACCTTAGTCCATCCTAGGCTAGCTCGGTCAAGGCAGGTACCTTACTGTTTGTGCCACTGCTTCGACCCCCTCAAAGCATTTTTCAGGTCAGTTTGTTCCTCTACAGAATTAATTTTGCAGGCCAAAGCAATAGCAGCTAGTAAGGTGTTTGTTTTGCACATGGCTGCTCTGAATTCAATCCTCGGTAACCCTTGTGATCCTTGGAACCTGCCAGGAGCGATTTCTGAGCACTGCACCTGGGGTAACCCCTGAGCCCTGCCAGGTTTGGCCCCCAAACCAAAACCAAAAAAATTTTTTTTCTTTTCTCTTTTTTTTTAAATTTTATCTTATTTTCTTGAAACCATTGTGATTTACAAAGCCCTGCATAGTTTGGTTTCAGACATACAGTGAATTAGAGCCAAGCCTACAGCCATTGCCACCCATGTTCTCAGAGTTCTCATATTCCCATTACCATCATCCTTTGCCCCCAGCCTGTCAGTACAACAGTATATCAGGCTCATTTAGTTTAGATTTGGGTTTCTTGATTCTATTGTTGTTGACTTTGTCTTGGATAGTTATGTCTTTTTTGTTGTTGTTGTTGTTTGTTTCTTGTTTTTGGACCATACCTTGTGACACTTGGGTCATTCCTGGCTATGTGCTCACAAATTGCTTCTGGCTTTGGAGACCAGATGGGACACTGGGATCAAACCTTGGTTCGCCCTAGGTTAGCGCTTGCAAGTAAATTGCCCTACCACTTGCGCCACCTTCGGCCCCTATCTTCCTTTCTTTTTTATTTTTTTTTAATCTCCACTAATGGACCCAAGATTTCTTGGCCCCTGCCCCAATTCTTCTATATTTCTGTTTCTCTGCTTCTACTCAGTTTCTGTCCTTCTTGCTATACTCTGTGGCCAGGGGAGATCGAGACAACTGACATTCAGACCATTGCATTTTCTTCATGGAGTTATTCTAAATACCACATATAAGTGATAAATCATTCTGTATTCATCCTTCTGACTTCATTTAACATAAAATCTTCCAGTTTCGGGGCTGGAGAGATAGCATGGAGGTAAGGCATTTGCCTTGCATGCAGAAGGATGGTGGTTTGAATCCCCTCATCCCATATGGTCCTTTGAACCTGCCAGGAGCGATTTTGAGCATAGAGCCCCTGAGTTATGGCGGGTGTGACCCAAAAACCAAAAAGCCAAACAAAAAAACACCAAAATCTTCCAGTTTCATTCATGTGGCAGAAATTTGATTGATTTCATCTTTTGGGGGAGGGGGCACAAACCCTTCAGGACTCAGGGGTACTTCTTAGCTCTGCACTCAGAAATTGCTCCTGGCAGATTCAGAATCATACCAGATGCGGAAGATCAAACCTGCATCTACTGTATGTAAGGCAAGTGCCACCCACTGTGCTATTGTTCTGTCCCCTAATCTTTTTGGTTTTGTTTGATTTGGTTTTGGGGCCACACCCAAAACCACTCCTGGCTTGGGTGACCATATCGGACACCAGGAATTGAACCCAGGTTTATCCTGGATCATCTGCATGCAAGGCAAACACCTTATCACTGTGCAATTGCTCTGGCCCACCTGGCCCCTCATCTTTTTTTTTGTTTGTTTTTGGTTTGGGGGCCACACCCAGTGGTGCTCAGGGGTTACTCCTGGTTATGCACTTAAAAATTGTTCCTGGCTTGGGGGACCATATGGGACGCTGGGTTATTTATGCACACAGAACAGAGGTTCGTCCTAGGTCAGTCATGCGCAAGGCAAATGCCCTACCTCTGCACCACTACTCCTGCTCCATTCGGCCCCTAATCTTGATGATAATTTGGTTCATTACTACTGAGATGTCAATATTAAAAAATTTGGAGGTGCTGCAACTTGTTTATGCAGCTACACATCATGGAGCATTATTTTTCATGGAGCATTTTTGAGTCTTTCATTCATCCTGTTCTTAAGACTTTCACTTTACACCCAGATATGGCCAGTGTTATCTGAAACTCTGAATAAGCACCGCGCTGATAATCGAATTGTGGAGCGTTGCTGCAGGTGCCTCCGCTTTGCTGTTCGCTGTGTCGGCAAAGGCTCTGCTGCCCTCCTGCAACCGCTTGTTACACAGGTGAGTTTTCTCGAGGGGGGAGGAAGTGTGCAAAGTCCTGAGAAAAAGGAGCTTTTAGAGCAAAACTCCACTGAGAAAATGAAACATGATTGTACTTACTAAATAGAAATTTTGAAAGAGGTTGCAAAAATAAAAAGAAGGTGACTGATATCTGCAATAAATATGTTGTTTTTAAGGGCAAACTATTGTAATCTTGTGTAATGAGTTTCAGTCACCAGATTCCTAAGTAAAATTAGTGCTCACCTTTACAATTTTAAATTCTTTAAAAATTGTGTGACAGATCCAGTATTTTGCTGTTTCTTGTCCTGAGAGATTTCTTCCCTCTTTTTGACTCATTTAATCATTCTCAAAATTGATAACAGGGCCAGAGCAGTAGCACAGCATTAGGGCATATTTGCCTTGCATGCAGATGACCCAGGACAGACACTGGTTTGATCCCTGGCATCCGCCTGCCTGGAGTGATATCTGAGCACAGAGCCAGGAGTAACTCCTGAGCACTGCTAGGTGTGATCCCCCCAAAAAAAAACAAGAAAAGAAAATCAAAATTGATCATTATGATGTGTAAATCAAGGTATGAAGTTAGTTTTGAGATGCTTATGACTAGCGACTTAGGTCACTGAGTGGTATGTCTGTGTTGCTAACATAATGATAGGACCAGCACTACCTTTAGGCAAGAGAGAGATACCCGGGCACAAAATGAAGGGGGAGGTATTCTATTCTAATCTCTTGTTCCTGTGCTGTGAGCAAAACTACTGCACAGCTGTAGGCAGGATCATAACCACCTCGTTTAAAAGCCTTTCCCTGGGCACAGTCTCCCTCAAGTACAGTTTTGAGGAGGCCCATTCTCCAAAACTGACTATACACTGAGTGCTTCTTTAAATTCTACCCTCTTCATATTTTATTCTTAGGGCAAGAACTCAACCTCAGGCTTAGTGCATGCACAACTATACTCACTAAAATTGTTGACTTGGTTAATAATTTATATGTTGATATAGGCAGAAAGAAACTTGACAGTTTTGGGGATTGGGCCACACTCAGTAATGCTCAGGAGTTATCCTAGTCTGCAATTGGGATCCTGGTAGTTATGAGGGAACCATATGGGATCCTGGGGATCAGTTCTGAGTAGGTTGCATGAAAGGTAAGTGCTTACCCACTCTGGTCCCACCTTTAACTTGTTTTGTTTTGTTTTGGGCCACACCCAATTATGCTCAGGGGTTACTCCTGGCTATGTGCTCAGAAAGCGCTCCTGACTTGGGGAGCATATGGGAGACTGGGGTTAGTCCTATGTCATCTACATGCAAGTTAAACACCCTACCGCTGCGCCAACACTATAACCCAACATTAACATTTATTATTTTTTTCCATGATTTTACCTTTATCGCAACAGTTTGAGTTTGCATTTAGGCTGTACCTACATCTCTCTGCCACTGCATTTCCTGCATCAGTGCATTCTGATTTAATGTTCCTCTGCTGGTGGAAAACACCTTTTTTGGGGGGGGGCCCACACCAGCTTGTGCTCAGGGGTTACTCCTGGCTATCTGCTCAGAAATAGCTCCTGGCAGGCACGGGGGACCATGTGGGACACTGGGATTCGAACCAACCACCTTTGGTCCTGGATCGACTGCTTGCCAGGCAAACGCCGCTGTGTTATCTCTCCGGGCCTGGAAAACACCTTTATAACTTTGATGTTCTTTTTTTTTGGGGGGGGGGCACACCCGGCAGTGCTTAGGGGTTACTCCTGGCTCTGCGCTCGGGAATCAAATCCAGGTCTGTCCCGGGTCGCCTGTGTGCAAGACAAACTCCATGCTGCTATACTATCATTCTTGGAGCCCTTGATACTCTTTTTTTTAAATTTTTACTGCTGAGGGCCAGAATGCTAGTACAGGTATGACTCAAAAACAAAATATAAATTATTACTATTAGTGTTAATATGTGGGGCCAGAGAGGTAGCATGGAGGTAGTCATTTGCCTTGCATGCAGATGGTGGTTCAAATTCCAGCATCCCATATGGTCCCCTGAGCCTGCCAGGAGCAACTTCTGAGCATAGAGCCTGAATGCTGCTGGGTATGACCCAAAACACAAAACAAAAGAAAAAAAATTAATATGTGACCAATCCATTAAATTAGATAGCACTTAATATTTAAATATGTTCTAAGATCAGCACATGTGACAAAATAAAATGATTCCCCAATGGAAAAATGAAACAAAATTATCTAAAAATATTACATCTTATTGTAAGAAATGAAGTCAGGGAGATTACACAGAGGACAAGAGCATTTACTTTGCCTGTTAAATTCCTGGGCTCCTAAACAAAATAAAACTAAAAATAAATTTAAATTGTTCTTAAGTATACTTTTAAAACTTCCGGGGCCAGGCGGTGGCGCTGGAGGTAAGGTGCCTGCCTTGCCTGCGCTAACCTAGGACGGACCGAGGTTCGATCCCCCGGTTCCCCATATGGTCCCCCGTGCCTGCCAGGAGCGACTTCTGAGCGAATAGCCAGGAGTAACCCCTGAGCGTCACAGGGTGTGGCCCAAAAACCAAAAAAAAAAAATTTTTTTTTTTAAATTCCAAGGCTTGGGCCCGGAGAAATAGCATGGAGGTAAGGCATTTGCCTTTCATGCAGAAGGATGGTGGTTCGAATCACGGCATCCCATATGGTCCCCTGTGCCTGCCAGGGGCAATTTCTGAGCATAGAGCAGGAGTAGCCCCTGAGCGCTGCTGGATGTGACCCAAAAAACCAAAAAAAAAAAAAAAAAATTTACAAGGCTTGGGGGATAAGAGAGATAGATAGCATGGAGGTAATGCATTTGCCTTGCATGCAGAAGGATGGTGGTTCAAATCCCGACATCCCATATGATCTCCTGAGCCTACCTGGAGCAATTTCTTTTATTTATTTATTTATTTATTTATTTATTTATTTATTTTGTGGTTTTTGGGTCACACCCAGCAGTGCTCAGGGTTACTCCTGGCTCCATGCTTAGAAATTGCTCCTGGCAGGCACGGGGGACCATGTGGGGCACCAGGATTCGAACTGATGACCTTTTGCATGAAAGGCAAACGCCTTACCTCCATGCTGTCTCCCGGGCCCTTGGAGCAATTTCTGAGCGTAGAGCTAGGAGTAACCCCTGAGCACCGCTGGGTGTGACCCAAAAACAGAAAAAAAAAAATTTCGAGGCTTGAAACTATACAACAAATTTGGGGAGGAGGGAATTTGGGCCATACCAGCTCAGGGGTTACTCCAGGCTCTGTGCTCAGAAATCACTCCTGGTAGGCTCGGGGGACCATATGGGATGCCGGAATTCAAACAACCTTAACTCCAATGCTATCTTTCCAGTCCCTGAAACTATATAGCATTTTTGTAAATTAAATTCACTGAGGATTTTTCATGCTCATTCACGGAGCATTGTCTATTAGTCATTTTCGTGCTCTAATAACAGAGAATACAGTAGATCACTTGACTGGCCAAGCCTAAAATTTTTACCATTTAAGGAGAAAGGTTTATCAGTCTGAGACTTAGCTATGAGAATATCTAGTTTTGAATAAACTACTCATTCCTTCAGCCCTCACCATGCTCATAGAATTGAATTTTATTAAATCAAAACCTGAGTATTGCTATGACATTTTATGTATGTATGTATGTATGTATGTTCATTCTTTATGTATGTATGTATGTATGTATGTATGTATGTATGTATGTATGTTCATTCTTTTTGAGTCACTCCCGACAGCACTCGGGTGGCAGGCTCGGGGACCATATGAGATACGGGATTCGAACCACCGTCCTTCTGCATGCCCTACCTCCATGCTATCTCTCCAACCCCTGCTATGATTTTTTTTTTTTTTTTTGGTTTTTGGGTCACACCCGGCAGTGCTCAGGGGTTACTCCTGGCTCCATGCTCAGAAATTGCTCCTGGCAGGCATGGGGGACCATATGGGGCACCGGGATTCGAACTGACGACCTTTTGCATGAAAGGCAAACGCCTAACCTCCATGCTATCTCCCGGGCCCCCTGCTATGATATTTTAAACATCAGATGAGTATAGGTCCAGTGAGGTAGTACAGCTGGTAGGATGCATACCCTGTATGTCAGGAGTCTCAAACTCAATTTACTTAGGGGGCCGCAGGAGGCAAAGTCAGGATGATCCTTGAGTGCAAAGTCAGTAGTAAGCCATGAACATTGGGGGGTATGGCCCAGACAATTAAAACAAAATAAAACAAGAAAAGATTCCTCTAGGGCAGGGCCACACAATGTTGTACGGAGGGCCACAAATGCCCCCTGGGCTGCAAGTTTGAGACCCCTGCTATATGTGGTCAGTACTGGTTGTATCTCCAGCTTCAAATGTGGTCCCACAAGTGCTGTAATAGTAATTGCCTGAGCTGGTATGACCCAAAATCCAAAAAAAAAAAAAGTTTTGTTTTTAATGGATATACAGAATTCTCTTTAATTTAGAGAAGATAGGGGCCCGGGAGATAGCATGGAGGTAAGGCATTTGCCTTTCAAGCGAAAGGTCATCAGTTCGAATCCCGGTGCCCCATATGGTCCCCCGTGCCTGCCAGGAGCAATTTCTGAGCATGGAGCCAGGAGTAACCCCTGAGCACTGCCGGGTGTAACCCAAAAACCAAAAAAAAAAAAAAAAAAAAAAAAAAAAATTTTAGAGAAGATAAAGATATTAAAAATGTATATATATGGGTCCAGAGAGATAGCATGGAGGTAAGGCATTTGCCTTTCATGCAGAAGGTCGGTGGTTCGAATCCCGGCGTCCCATATAGTCCCCTGAGCCTGCCAGGAGCAGTTCCTGAGCATAGAGCTAGGAGTAACCCCTGAGCACTGCCAGGTGTGTTCCCCCCCCAAAAAAATGTATATATGAAGGTTTTGTCCAGGTAAAATTCAGCTATCATAATTATACTTTTTTGTGTGTATTAATGTATTTGAGGGTGGGCTTCTCTTTTTTCTCCTGTTTTGAGTAGCACCTAGTGATAATTCAGGGTATTCCTGCCTCCTGAATCACATTGAAGACTGCTCTGCTCAGATCAGACCTGGGCCTCTTGCATGTAAAACATGTGTTCCGGGGCCCGGGAGATAGCATGGAGGTAAGGCGTTTGCCTTTCATGCAAAAGGTCATTGGTTCGAATCTCAGTGCCCCATATGGTCCCCCGTGCCTGCCAGGAGCAATTTCTGAGCATGGAGCCAGGAGTAACCCCTGAGCACTGCTGGGTGTGACCCAAAAACAAAAAACAAACAAACAAAAAAAAAAACATGTGTTTCAATCTTTAAGCAAATATCCCTGGTTCTCTTTATTATTTTTGTTCGTTTGATTGGTTGGTTGTTGGTTTGGGACCACAGTCAGCAGCGCTCAGGGGTTACTCCTGGCTCTGCGCTCAGAAATCGCTCCTGGCAGGCTTGGGGGGACCATATAGGCTGCCAGATCAAACCTGGATCACCCACGTGCAAAAGGCAAAAAAACACTGTACCCACTGTGTTATCTCTATGGTCCCTGTTTGTTTTGCATAAATATTAAATAGTTCTAGAGACTTTCTGAAGTATAACAATGCTTTCATAGGATAAATATTCGATTTTTTAATACTACTAGTCATGTGTGTATGTGAGTTTGGGGGGGATTGTGGGGCCACACCTGGTGACGCTCAGGGATTACTCCTGGCCATTCGTATTCTGGCCTCTGTGTGTATGTGTTTTAAAAGTTCTCAGTGTTGATTTATTTTGAAAAGTGAAAGGTCTAAGTCTTAAAAATTATATAAGGATCCAGTCCTATATTTCAAAAATGTTGCCAAAATGTTTCGCTATCTTTCTTATCCCAAAGAAAAGAGGCTGGTCTGTAAAGTACTTCCACATAGCTTCCTAGGCTAGAATTGAACCAGTTGTCCTTTTTTTCCCTTTGGCAGATGGTGAATGTGTACCACGTACATCAGCATTCCTGTTTTCTCTACCTGGGTAGTATCCTTGTAGATGAGTATGGCATGGAAGAGGGCTGTCGGCAGGGACTACTGGACATGCTCCAGGTGTGTTTTTCTTGGGGAACACAGATGCATGGGGAATTTCGGGCCTGGCAGTGTCTGTTCGATCCTCATTCTCCTCCCCTGTCAGTCCTCTTGCTTGTGTCCTCTCCCACTCTGAGTTGATTTCCTAATAACTGAGAAATAGAAATGCCTAATTGTTCTCAGGACAGGACTTCTTGAAAGAGAGGTAACCTGTCTCATTAATTCCTGATCTCTGGATATAGTTTGGGGGGAAGTAAGCAAATGGGTTTAAGTAAAGGCTCTCTAAGCTCAGGTTGATTCTACTTTTCATTTCTTGACTGGAAAATTCTGAGCTAGTTTCCTTAGCAAAGGTGTTCTTGAGTTAAATAGCAGATATTGGAAAAGACTACTCCTGTATTACTTCTCTTCCCTCACTATATCAGGTAGTTACAGTTTGATGCTCCTTTTTTTGTAAGTTGCCTTTCCCATTGAGGTACTGCTTTATTACTAAAACTAAACCGGCAGAATCAAAACAAAACAAAAAAACTAAACCTGCAATTTTGAGATCCAGTTTTGTTCACTAAAATCTGTTACTTTCAACCCTTTCAGAAATGGGGAGTTCATGAGAAAAATTTCTATCTTCCTTTTATTTTTAGATTTTGGGTCTCACACCTGGTGGTGCTCAGGACCACACAGTGCTGAATACAAATCCAGATTTCCTGCCCTTGTCCTATGAGCTCTCTCTGGCCCTATCTTTTCTTGACCTGATTCTTATGATAGTCTTTTTCTTAACCCCTGTGTATCTCTTAAATTCCTCATCTTTGTCGTAATATTTAGCATATGTGAATGGACTTATCATTTCCATAGGAGCATTTGTCTTAACCTCACTCTTCTGTTTCTAGGCACTTTGCATCCCCACTTTTCAGCTCTTGGAACAGCAGAATGGGCTGCAGAATCACCCAGACACCGTGGATGACCTGTTCAGGCTAGCCACCAGGTCAGTGCTTCTCAAGCAGCCGTCACTGCTTACCTTCTGTCACATACTTCTTTCTCCTCTGTAAAATAAGGTCAGTGAAGTAGCATTTTAAAGCCTGCTGTTTAATTATGAGCCAGAATTTTCTATTAGCTGAGGAAAGAGGAGTTGTGTGGGACCAAGCAGTGCTGTGTCCTGTCACCCCAGTTGGGGGGGGGGGGGGGAGACATGCACAGAGCAGTAAATACAATTGACTCTGAAATATCCTGAGATTTTTTTTTCCCTAATTTAACTCTTTATTTCCTTTTATATTTCTGTACAATAAAGAAAATTACCTACTTTTTCACTAGAAATGTAACAGTATTGGTTTGTGGGGAGTCACAAGGGGGTATAAACAAGAGCAAACAGTTTCCTGCTGTTCTAGCTTAACCACAGTTATTATGTTTGTTGTGTTCCCCTGAATCGCTCACATACGCAAAAATAAAATAACACATACTGGTCATACAATTTTATATTCACATATATATGTTTTCTTACACTAAGCATAGAATCCTCTTCAGCTTTTTTTTTTAATATCACATACTTCTCCCAGCTTTTTGTTCAGACATTTTGTATCATTCAAGTAACCGCTGAACATTGGCAGGTGTGACACAAAAACAAAAAAGATTTTGTTTTGGTGGGGAGCTCAACTCCTCCCATACTCAGAGCTTAGGGCTCAACTGTGATGTGATATTCAGGGGCTCATATGGTTTTGCAATCAAAGCCAATCTGCGTACAAACCATGTAGTCCAGCCATTGAACTATCTCTCTGGCTCAAAAACCTTTTACAAATTGCTCTGAGGAAACTGAAGTGGCTATTTTTATCCGAATAATGTGCCTTGAACAGCTAACCCTTATGGTCGATGGGAGAAATTATTTTGGAAAATGATCTGAGGAATCTTGTAGTTTTAAAGATAGAGCAAATAAATAAGCAACAACCCCTATTTGGAGGATGCTTGGAGGTGGCTACCCTGGTAGTACTCAGGGACTGTTTCCAGCTTTGTGCTTGGGAGGGGGCTCTGCCTTGTCAGCCAGCACTCCTTTCTATCCCCAGCTTTATTTTGTTTGGGAGCCACATCTGACAATTCTCAGGACTCACCGCTATCTCTGCTCAGAGCTCTTTCCTGGTGGTGCTAGGGGGACTATATAGGATTCCATACATCAAACATGGCACAGTTGCTTGCATAACAAGTGCCTGCCCTTTGTATGATCATTCCAACCCCTCTATCCATCTCTTTAAAAGTACAAAGCTTTGGGGCCCAGGAGATAGCATGGAGGTAAGGCGTTTGCCTTTCATGCAAAAGGTCATCGGGGGGGCCGGGCGGTGGCGCTGAAGGTAAGGTGCCTGCCTTACCTCGTTAGCCTTGGACGGACCGCGGTTCGATCCCCCGTGCCCCATATGGTCCCCCAGGCCAGCCAGGGGCGACTTCTAAGTGCATAGCCAGGAGTAACCCTTGAGCGTCACTGGGTGTGGCCCAAAAACCAAAAAAAAAAAAAAAAAAAGGTCATCGGTTCGAATCCCGGTGCCCCATATGGTCCCCCATGCCTGCCAGGAGCAATTTCTGAGCATGGAGCCAGGAGTAACCCCTGAGCACTGCCGGGTGTCACCCAAAAACCAAAAAAAAAAAAAAAAAGTACAAAGCTTTGTGACCTAGCAATAGTCCAGCCTTGGGTAGAAAAGTGTCCCCTTAACTCTATTCCCCAAAAAAGCAAGTAGACAAAAAAGCTCTTTTATTTGTCTATTTTTGGTATTTTGGGTTATATCTAGTGGTGCTCAGGCTTTACTCCTGGCATACTTGTGAACCCTATGGGATGCTGGGGTTAAACCCAGGTTGACTGTTTGCAAGGCTAACATCCTCCCTATCGGCTTAAGTTCAGCTTTGGAACAAGGCTATGACTCAAATAATAAAGTACTTGCTTTGTATATGCAAGACCTGAGTTTGTCCTTGCCACAGACTGCATCATTCCCCCAACACTACAACAACAAACAAAAATAAATAAAAAATTTGAGAAAATCCTCTAGAAATATCTTGGAAACTGGTAGCCTGTAGTATATAGTTGGGAAATGCTATTCTTGAGCTTTCAGGAACTGACTTTGGAGGGGTGCAAGCTTCCAAAGCAGTGCTGAGTGGGCCTGGGGGTCACATCCGGCTCACCCAGATGGTTCCTTGTGTAGGCCCAGCAATGAGGGCCAGGAGGGGCCACTTGGGAATGGTAGTGGTGAAGGAAGGAAGGAAACCAAGAGGTACCAACCATCAAATTCGGGGTCCATATTTCCCTGGTCCCTGAACTGTTTGACTTAATTTTTGTTAGTTTGCGGGCCACAACCAGGCTTATTCCTGGCTCTGCGCTAACGCATCTTCCTGGCATTGCTTGGTGCAGGGAATCAAAACTGAGTCACTGGGTTTGGTAGCATGCATGGCAAGTACTATATTATTGCTCTAGCACTGTGACATGGTTATATAAGCCAGAAGAGTTTCTATTTGTAAGACATTTTGGCCAATCTTCCTGAGTCTACCTGATATGGTTTATATGATTTTAGGTGAAAATTTAGTCAAGGGTCAGAAAAATAGCATGGAGGTAAGGTATT
>PVKC010031635.1:0-14485 GCA_004027635.1 Crocidura indochinensis | reverse complement strand
AAAGAAAGAAAGAAAGAAAGAAAGAAAGAAAGAAAGAAAGAAAGAAAGAAAGAAAGAAAGAAAGAAAGAAAGAAAGAAAGAAAGAAAAGAATGCTATGCATTCTCCAGCATAGCAGGTAGGGAGTTTGCCAGGAACACAATCAAACTAGGTTTGATCCCCTGTGCCCCATGTGGTCCCAGAGACAAGCCAGGAGTGATTCCTAAGTATAAACAAAAATAAGCCTTGAGCACTGCCAGGTGTAATCCAAATCCAAAATAAAAATTTTTGATTGATGTAAATTTAAAAAAATGCGTTCTCCAAAGCTCTGAAACTTACAGGGGTCTCAAACTTGCGGCCCACGGGCCACAAATGACCCTCAGTACATTTTGTGGCCCTGCCCTAGAGGAATCTTTTTTTGTTTTGTTTTGTTTTGTTTTGTTTTAGTTGTTTGGGTCACTCCCCCCCCAATGTTCAAGGCTTACTACTGATTTTGCACTCAAGGATCACCCCAACTTTGCCTCCTGTGGCCCCCAGGTAAATTGAGTTTGAGACCCCTGGAGGATGTTCAAAATAAAAAGACTATCTGCCTGTTCAGCTTCTCTGGACTGCTGAAATGTCTTAGTTTGGGACAATTTAACTCCAGACTCACTCTATCTTCACAAGGGTCCCTTCAGAACCTCAAATCTCCCTCTCTTTTCACTTGGACCCCAATAGCCAGGCTTAGCTGATCTCAGTTTACAGAGCCTTTATTCCACATGCGAAGTCCCAAATGCACATAAGTTCCAGTCAGAGATGGCTGGAATAGCTGGTGAAGGCACCTCCCAGGCTCGCTCCACTGCATGCCAAAGCATGCATTCATCTGCTGCCAGAGCAACAAGGAAGAGTCCCCCATGGGAATTTCCTCATCCCCTACTCTACCTCTTGCTCTGAGATAGCAACAGGCCTTGACTCAGAATGGATGAGAAGGGTTCCTCCAAAACTGAGCTCCAGAAGCTTGACCTGGGTCAATTCTGCCTCTGACTGAGTCTCAACAGTTCCAGCCTCATTCCTTTTACATTTGCCTCCCAAGAGCATCCCCAGCCACAATCCACTTTCTCCATCTGCTCTCTTCCTCAGCCTCTTTCACAGGGCACTGGGTCAAAGACAAAGTTTTCTTAACAAAGGGAGCTTTTAGGGGCCCGGGAGATAGCATGGAGGTAAGGCGTTTGCCTTTCATGCAGAAGGTCATCGGTTCGAATCCCGGTGCCTCATATGGTCCCCCGTGCCTGCCAGGAGCAATTTCTGAGCATGGAGCCAGGAGTAACCCCTGAGCGCTGCCGGGTGTGACCCAAAAACAAACAAACAAACAAACAAAAAACCAAAAAAAAAAAAAAACAAAGGGAGCTTTTGACTGAATAGTTGACTTCTCTCACTTTCACAATGGAGATGCTGTAAGAGTAAAACAGTAAATTCACTAACATCTCTTAGAACAATTCCCTGCATATAGTCAATATTCAGGAATGATTGTCACAAGCCATTGTGAGCACATTTTCCACAGTAGAAGAATGATTCATCAGGAATAAATTCAGAGGTCAAAGAAATAGCATAGAGTTAGATGCATGCTTTGCATGCAGCCGATCTGAGGTCAATCCCTAATATCGAATAAGGTGTCTTCAAGCACTACTGCATGACCCTGGTGATCCCTGGCACTGCAGGGTCCAATCAGCACTCCATCCCCAGGCCCTTGCCTCCAACTATCAGACAAGTTGGCCAAGAATCTCACTGGGGAGCTCTCTGGGCCCTGAAGCACTATTGGGGAGCCCCTCTCCAAAAGAAATAAATCCATTTTATATTGCTATATTTTTCCGCTTCCCCCAAGTTATAAATAAATCAGTAGAACAATGAAGTCAGAAGAAGTTAATTAAATTTTCCTTAATATTCTTTTTAATATAAAATTATGATGATAATACTTTTATAAATCATAGTGAATGATTTCTCAGCAAGGGAATAAAACAATTTTGGTATTCCTTCCTTACGCACATCAAGGAAATGAAATTTATTCCTGTAAATCCATGTATTTACTCTAAATTTAACACATCAAGCACAAGCAAATCCAAAAGAACGTGGAGAAATGCAATTTAAATTGAAATCTTGCTCTTTTAGAATAACTGTCTCTTCCAGACAAATGCCGATAGGGTCGAGTTCTCCATGCATATACTGATACACATTGAGGTGAGGCCATCAGGAAGATAGATGAATCCCAAAAGAGCAAGATAAAGTTAAGGACAGATTCATAGAGTCAATAAACTGAAATCTTAATGGAATAAATCAGCCCCACATTTTCGCATTTAAGGCAGCCATATCTTAAATTAGTTTTTCTCGGGATTAGGATGTACGGCTTATAGCCAAATCCAATCTCATTATTTGTTAGCGCAAAATAAGCAAATCTCCGTAAGTCAATACAAATAAGAACAACTAATCCTGCAGACTAAGAATTGAGATTCTACTTGCCTTATGGAGTATGTTTACCCTGTATTACCTCAGCCTGAAATTCAACCCAATACAGGGGGAACTGCCGGTGGATAGGTGTCAATGCCGCCACTCATAAGAAAGAGCCCTGATTCTCCCCGTTTCCTTCCCTTGTCCCTGGTACTGGTGCATTGCCTGTACCCCTCAGTCACAACTGTTCACTGAGAGCACATGATTTACTTTTAGTAATTGACTAAAAGTAACTCCTCGTTAGGGTTACATTCATTTCCCTGTGTCACTCACACACATTCTGCCTGTAGTGTTCACTGGGGTCACTGTGGTGCTCACACACAGGTTCACTGGGAGCTGCCCTGCCTGGGCTCATTGCTAGCACAGCTTTTTATCTATAGGGGCCACACACTCTAGCTACAGTGCTCTTATACACCTGGCTGAGCAATGGAGACTGCAGACTGTTGTTGTGGTGCTCCTGGCCTCAAACAACACAACTGCCAGTACTGGTCTTGGCACTTGTGGGTGACAGGAGAATTTCCCTGTGGCTTTACACTGCAAAGGAGATGCTTTAACCACTGAACCACCCTCCCCTACCCAGTCCCTTAGTTCTGGCATTTTAACTGTTTATTATCTGTTAGTGTTTGAAACATACTCTCTTAGAGTCTCAAATTACAATCACCATCCAAAGTACAAATTATGAGCCTACTTTCCAGATAAAATAAAATGAGGTTCAAAGAACACAGTTCAGGAAACAGCCATACAGAGCCAGTCTCTCTGCTCTTCCCACTTACTTCTCCCACTGAGCACATCACTATTAATAAGGCAGCTCAAATTCTGCTTAAAAGGACTTGGGAAAGTGCTTTACAATGTTGGCATTTCTCCAGAAAATTTTTAAAAAAGAAGCAACTGTAATTGTTCTTTTTTTTAATGAAAGCTTCAAACTGGTTTATTTATTTTTCAATTTTGAGAGCAGACAGAATAAACTTCAAAAGCTAAAATATTGCTGCATTTTCAAAATGTCCCATTTATTTGGGCAACAGTAAGAGAGAAGTGGGAGTGAGAAAAGAGAGATCTTTTAAAGACAGGTGAAAAAAAAAGAACAAATAGGTTACCAGCCTGATATTTAAGAAACAGACTCTAGTCCTGTTAATATATAAAATTTATAACTTCCTATCCTGACAATAAAAAGAGGCACTGACGGGAATGATGCGGTTTTTTTTCTTTACAAAATTTCAACATAAAGGGAGCCTCATGGTCCCACCATTTGATAGTGTTTCCAGTAGCTGGTTCAGTGATGCTATTACTTTGCAGAAAGCAGAAAGAAGTCTGCAGTCAATGTCCAAAGACCAGAGCAGTCTGCATGTTATTCTGGATATCATTCAGGTCATTCCATTTTATCATGGAACAAATCTTACTTCTATTATATATTGGGCATTTTAGTATGCACTTAGCAGTAGGCAAGACAAATGAGGCCTCTGCAACCTGTTCCTGAAGCTTATAATGAACAGGGAAGTTAATGCTCTGCAGATCACCTGCATACAGTATGCTACAAGACAGATGCACAGGCACTATCAACCCTGGACCCTTCACTGGCACTCAACTAACAGCAAGGATTAGGGGCCTCAGATCACCTAGGAGGGGAGCACATTAAAGACAAGGGTTGGGTCATTGGAAATGGCACCACAGTCAGCTGCAGCTGCCATCATAAAATACCACAAGCTTTCATAACAGAAATATTTCCCACAAGTTCTGGAGGCTGAATGCCTGAACCTGAGAGATGCTAATGCTAGTTTCTTTGGGTTCCCATATAGACCCTCTTTTTGGCTTACATGGTGTCCTGTTTCCTTAATTGGTGGAAACCTTAATTCTCCCCCTACCTCTCCTATCGTCTTCTATGTCAGGTTATTTATCCCATCAAGGGGAATTAATAAGAAAAAATATTGCCTTACTTCAAATAATTGGACTCCCAAAGCTTCCATATCCTCGTATCATGACTTTGACTGTTACGGGCCAGGGCATGCCTTGTATATGGGAGACTGGGTTCAGCCTCAGCACCTGTGGTCCCTGAGCACTGAGCAGTAAAGAGCCCCTAATCACACATAGTATGATCTTCAAAATAACCCCAAATGAGAAGGTTAGGGGCTTCACGTACATAGCAAATGTATGTGGGGGGGACACCAACATTCTGATCAGAACACAGAGTAAAAAGATCTGAAGTTAAAAACAGCCTGATGTTCAAGTGGAACGGGAAGGTTAGGGTAAGGGGAAAGGTCCTTGGAACAAGGCTAGAAAGGCAGGCAGAATGGATTAAGTAAGATTTTAATCATGATCTTACATCTAGTTCAAAGTTATTGAAGGATTTAAGCATGAGTAATAGAAGCAGATCTGTGTTGCAGATGATTTCGAAAGAAAGCAATTATCAAAGTGACTGTCAGCTTCTATCTGATCTGCATCAAGAGTGTTGCACTGGTAAAGGGGGTTGTTCTGTTTATGATTGAAACCCAACTACAACCATGCTTGTAATCATGGTGCTTAATAAAAATTTTATATAAAAAAGAGAGAAAGAGAGAGAACAACACACTGAGGGGCAGAGGGAAAGATGACTGTGAGGACTGCAGGCTCTGCAGCTTGAATTAAAACAAAATAAAACAGTCAGTGAATTTCTTTCTTGTTCTTTGAACAGGACTAGCTAAGAACCGATTTTCCTATGTGCTTCAGCAAACCCCAACTATGGTGTGAAATATCAGTTAATTCTTATAGTTGATTTCTATTTCTAGTTTTTTCACGAAAACTAATCAAGATTTTAGAATTATAAATACAAGGAATTACTCATTGATCTAGGGTAAAACTCAAATGTGCTTTAATGACTGTAATCAGTTAAAATTTACTATTAGAAGCAATCATTTACCCATGAAACACTGAATTAGTAATAAGCACATTAGCAGCCATTCAATCAAAATATACTATAAATAGAGAAAAATTCTGCAAATTTTATTTTCAAATGTCTTTGACTACTAAATTTTATTGATTTCATTTAAATTAATAAAAAATTGAGTTTAAGGGAAAAGCAGAGGTTTTACCTAGCTGACTATATTCTTATGAAAACCTACCCCCTACAATAAACCCTAATCAAATAAAAAAAAAAGGTGCCTGAAGGCTCTAGAGACTTAGTAAAAGCATTAGATTTTCATAAGTCATCAAAATGTTGACTTCTTATGAGTCCATTGAATAATGAATGATAAACTGACAGGGAGCAGATTTTTCATTTCTATCGTAACCTGTTACTTAAAAACAAGCAGTCAAAGCATCATTCTGGTGGCTTACCGGAGCAATGGAAACAATCTTTTTGGACCGCAGACACTAAAACTGAGCTTAAAGAAAACACAATTATTAGAAAGAGAATTATTGGAAGAGACCTTGCAAGCAGCTGATCCAGAACCTAAGGTGATTGGTTCCAATCCCAGCGTCCCATATGGTCCCCCGTGCCTGCCAGGAGCGATTTCTGAGCAGATAGCCAGGAGTAACCCCTGAGCACCGCCAGGAGTGGCCCAAAAACAAACAAAACAAAAACAAAAACAAAAAAAGAAATTGGAAGAGAAATCTCAAATTCTAGAGAGGCCAGGGATAGGAGGATAGAATGAATGCAAGAACTTACTTCTGTACAATAAATCTGCACAAGTCTTTCACTTCACTACCCAGAAATGAAGCAGATTGTATGTTTGTAGAAAATAACCCTAACTGAGTTGAAATTTGCACAAAAATCAGAGTTTGCGTTTGAGTTTAGCCAAGATTACTGTCTACTAAAACAACAATATCAAAAGAATAAAACAAAATATCAAAATACAGAAAACTGTAACAGAATTCAAAATCTCCATAACATGTACAATGTTCAGAATACAGCACAAAATTATTCCACATTGGAAGAGGTAAGAAAATGTGATTCATCCCAAAATGATCTAGATGCTGGAATTCACAAAGGCTATAAAACAGCTATTACAGTTATGTCAGGCAGAATGTTCCCTCATAATAGATAAAAAGATTGGAAATACCAGCAGAGAGAGAGAAAGGATAAAATAGGGGGTCGAAGCTATAGCACCGGGGGAAGGCGTTGCCTTATAAGCAACCGACTTGGGTTACTGTCCCTGGCATCCCATATGGTTTCATGAGCCTGTCAAGAGTAATACCTGAGTGTGGCCAAACTAAAATAGAGTCAAATAAAAATTATGCTAGTGAAAACACAATTATTAGAAATTTTTAAATAATT
Organism: Crocidura indochinensis; assembly: GCA_004027635.1. Taxonomy (NCBI): domain Eukaryota; kingdom Metazoa; phylum Chordata; class Mammalia; order Eulipotyphla; family Soricidae; genus Crocidura; species Crocidura indochinensis. The sequence continues at coordinate 7,781 of PVKC010031635.1, read as the reverse complement.
GTTACATTTCATTTGGTTGCTTTATTTGGAAGTTATACCTGGTGGTGCTCAGGACTAGAGCAGAGTCTGCAGCAGCACCCTACCCAGTGCACTGTCTCTATAATCCCTGAAACTGTTAAATTTCCTAACAGCAGAATAGATATGAGAGCCAAAGCATAGGACTTTAAAAGCAGAGCAAAGGAAACAGTCATGAAGAGCAGAAAGTAAATTATTGGGGGATGGAGGGATGAACACAGTCCAGACCTCAGATCAAACAGTATAACATATGCGTTACTTTACTAACAGGAAGAGAGAAAAGAAAGAGGCAAAAATAGGTAAGCTAAGAATCTTCTAGATAAAAACATCTTTAATTTAGAATAAAATTAACTTTCTCACTTAAAGACAGAAATGTTTTTACACAACTGAATGATAACTATAAATGTATTTTATAAGTTAAATTCAGAGGAGTAGAAGCAAATTATTAAATAAGATATTATAAATTTGGGGACTGGAGTGATAGCACAGTAGATAGGGCATTTGCCTTGCAAGTGGCCAACCCAGGTTCAATCCTCAGCATCCCTAAGCGGCCTGGTGTGATTTATGAGCACAGAGCAAGGAGTTACCCCTGAGAGCCACAGGGTGTGGCTCAAAACCAAAAAAATAATAATCATGAATTTAGATAAAACTTAAGTTTTTAAGTCTACCCAAACTCAAAACCTTAACTAAATCAATTTAGTCATACTAGGCATAGACTATACTATACATGGAACCAACGTTTTCTTTGTTATAGTTGCTTGTTTGTTTGGAGGCCACACCTAGGGATACTCAGAGATTGCTTCTAATTCCGCACTCAGGAATCACTCCTGGTGGGCTCAGACTATAGGGGATGCCACAGATCAAACTCAGGTCAGCCTTGTGCAAGGCCCTATGCATATACTATGTTCTGGTCCAGAACAAGTACAGTGCAAGTACATTTTCGTTGCAAGTGCGTGTGTTTCCTAGATTACTGCCAAACATTAATTCATAAATTGCCCTTCCTGTCACCTCACTTCTTTATGCTGACAAAGTCAATTGAAGTGGAATAGATATAAACCTTGACAATTAGATTCTACACAAGAAAAATATCAGTGTAAGTATTCTTGGAAGATGAGTCCAGGAAATACAGTATCTGCCAGTTCTGAAATACTGTGTTCATGTTTACGAATAATGTTACAGAACAGCCTTTGTATTATTTTAAACAGTTCAGTGCTTAAAATAATCTATACTTCAAAGGAAAGTAAATAGTGCACATGCTTATTTTGCTCTTTACCTCATGACTTGGTTCTTTTATAAGACATTCTTAAGAACTAGACAAGTCAATCTATGTAAACAATAACTTCCTCTGTGTTTCCAAATGTAGAAATAAAGAGGAGGGTCCAATCTGGGACTTTTTTCTAAGGAGACAACTGTTTAAAATCAAAAACTATCTGACACCATTTATGGTAAGGCTGGAAATAATACTTAATCTCTTAAAAACTTATCCATAACAATATTTATTTCTATGCAGTTAATTGAAGAATAGTTAAGTGGACAAAAGAATTTTTTTGAATTCTGAAGATAAGCACTTTCAAAGGCAGAAAAAGTTCCTTGTAAGGAACAGAATTTTTCAGTTAATTGTCAGTAGTCAAACTGGTTAAATATTGCCTCAAATTCTGCTTATGTTCTTTCTTTTTTTTCCTGTGACTAAAACCCCGACTACAAGTCTTTGCTTTTTTTTTCAACACTCCATTTCTCCAATGAATCAAAGATACTGTATTTTCTTTTTTGTTCGTTTGTTTGTTTGTTTTTGTTTTTGATCTTTGGGTCACACCTGGCAGCGCTCAGAGGTTACTCCTGGCTCTACACTCAGAAATCGCTCCTGGCAGGCTCGGGGTACCATATGGGATGCCAGGATTCGAACCACCATCCTTCTGCATGCAAGGCAAATGCTCTACCTCCATGTTATCTGTCTGGCTCCCTGTATTTTCTTGTATTTTACTGTATTTTCTTGTCTGAGGATTTGGTCTGAAAGCAGATGATTTTAGTATGAAAAAATGTGATAACTAAAAATTCTTTACCATCATTTTAAATACTAAAGTCTAATTTCTATGAGATCATAGCTACTCATTTTCATGAAGGATTTTACATATGGAATGTATAGACAACACCAAACAACACAAAATACAGCTAAGATGGTTAATATTATAATTAGAATATTTTTAAAGTAATACTGATTCAATATGCAAAGTAAGTTTGGTTTTAGGGGCCACCCAAGTGGTCTCAAAAACTAGACTCAGGGCCTCACACTTGAATGACATTCCAAATCTCTCTAAAATTATTTTTTTTCTCTTTTGGGGAGAGATGGTTGTTGGTTACACTCAGCAGTGCTTAGGTTTTATTCCTGGCAGGCTTTGGGGAGCACATGGGATGCCAGGATTAGCAAGTACTCTATTCACTGTACTATCACTCTAGCTCATGTGAAAAAAACTTATAAGAAATGATTTGTGTTAGTATATTTCTTATAATGAATAAATTTATTCAAAATCAGTTACTGCTTTTTCAATTAAATACATTCCTTTTTAAAGTATTTTTGAGCCATAACTGGCAATGCTCAAGGCTTACTCTTGGCTCTGTGCTCCAGGAAACTTTTGGAAATGCTCAGGACAGTGCAAGAGATTGAATAGATTGGCTGCATGCAAGGCAAACACCTTATATTCCTGTACTATATCTCCAGTCCTTAAATCCATCTTATAGTAGTATGAATCAACAAATTTTTATTAAACTGTACTATAAATTACTTTCACCCTCCTTAAAGAAAGGGAAACTCAAAGAATTTCTTTCTTCCCTTTAGTGGCTCCTGAGTGAAATTTTTTGTCATGATCATCAAATGGAAAAATAAGAACACAAGCCAACCACATCATAAGAAGACACATTTTTCTTCTTTGGTGGAATAAATGACATGTCAAGGAACATATAGAGAAAGATAAAATCTTGTGGTGCTTCCCTCTTAGGAATTAACCTTAACCTTGGAAGACAGTACAGTACCCAGGCTAATGGGACCCATGGGACTAGCAAATCGAATCAGAAGTGAACATAATAGTGTGATCTAGAACAGCTATTTAAACTACTAATATGAGACTGACTTTACATCAAGAAAATTAAAGTAGTCCCAGATCTAACTCACTTTATGGAGCTTTGCAGAAAAGTGCCAAACTAAATCTGAAATTGAAACTCTACATGGTAATTAAGAAAATCCACTGGCCAGGGATGTCCTTCATGGACCACATCATATTTCTATCCACTTTACATAACTCGTCACTGAAAATTTTAAAAGGAACACTGACATTTCTTTTGTTCTTATTAAGAGCTTCCACTTAGTTTAAACTGCAAACAAAGCTACACATGAAAATCAGCTTTTCTGGTACTTGGCCAGATGCCAGACACTGCTCTACACTTTGAATATTCATTTCAGTTCTCCCTACAACAACTCTATGAGATAGATCTTATTATCATCCTTATTTTATGGATGATAAAATTGAGGTTGACAAAGGTTTGGCACTTAATTGAGGTCAAGCTACTCAGTAACAAAAATAAAATTTATATCCAGTTCTGTTTGGCTCCATAGGATGGGCTTTACCCTCTAGATGACTCTTCCTTTTCCAAAGCGAGAACACTGGGAATAATGAGCACTGTAGTACTCTCCCATGCTTGTTACCCCAGTGCTACCACACACTTCATTAGTGGGCACCCAAAGACTCGAGTGTGTATAGGAAAAAAGGTAAAAGCTGAAAAAGAAGTTAAAAATTTTCAAATCAGAATGGCAGAGTCTTACTGTAAACACAGAGCAAGGTTAGAATGCTCCAAAGTCATCTAGAAAGAAAGTTCAAAGCAGCAAAATAACTTCATGAATTACCAAAAACAGGGCATTTTTTTCTGTTGAATTAAAATATCTGATCTTGGCATCAGGGAGGTAACTCAAGAACTTGTGTGTAGCTCTGGTTCTAACCCCAGCACTGCATGGCACCCTGAGTACCACAAGGTGGAGCACCCCTCCCCAATTAAAAAAATATACAATAGTAACTGATTCTCATATCAAAGCTGTCCTTTAATGGTTTGCATTCAATACAGGAAGATATATTAAAGTTGGGTGGTAAAAAACTCTGTATAATTTATCATATTTAATCAACTACATTTTCTTTACTACTTGGCACTATTAGAAGCTGAAGATCATTTTGCTGGAGAACAAAAGGAGAGTACTTCACACATCATCATTGGATACCAGACATTTGAGTAAGATAGTCACCTGGTCTTACAGTCAGAGCCCTCTCTTCAAGTGGAAGAGGACACTTGATTAGGGCCAAGTCTGGCTAGATGTGGATCAAGAAAAAAACATCCAACACAGTTAGGAAGGCGAAGCATATATTGATATGTAATCTTGATATGTAAATATTGAAAACAAGGGTGGAGTTCTAGGATATGTTAAAGAAAAGAAATAATATAATATGGACTGATAGAAAAGAGAAAGGAAAGAGGTCAAGGAAAGAGAAGCAATATCATAAAATATGGGGCAGTGAAGAGGATGGATTATATTTGATTAGAACAGAAGAAAATCACCTAGCTCTTAGCAAGTAGATGGTACAGACAGAGAAAAGTCTGGTAGTGGGAGGAAAATAAAAGCAGATTTTGGCTTTCTAGACTCTACAGTATACTAGGCAATATCACTCATAAAGAGTAAAAGTACCAAGAAGATATGATGCTAAAAGAGCAGTTGTAGGGAGATACTGAAATGACTACAAAGAAGTTGTCCAGTAGTATTGAAGGCTCAACTCAAACCACACACTTACAGTAGCTCCTTGGAATTATTATTATATATTGGAATTATCTCACTTGGAATTATTCAGACCATGCTCATTTACCCAAGGATTGAGAAGTAGGAGGGAGACATGCAGCAAAATTGATTCTCCATCAGTGTGGTGTGTACAAAGAGAGAATTACAGGGATTAATACAATGCATCCTATATGGACAGAGCAGGAATTGAAGCAAAAAGAGAGAACTAATATATAAAGGGAGAAAAAAGAGCCTCAAAGAAACCCCAAATTTACATTAGAAACCAAATCAAATCAAAATCTACAAAAGCTAGGGAAGACTGAAAAGCAAATGGTATGATGGGAAACTGGGATATAAGTTGAAATTTAAAAGATGAAATTGTTTTTGATGGATTCTATCTTAGAGTATAGCTGTGGAACAGGGCATTTGGGATAGTGGGTGGTCCAATAAAAATGGCCAAAACTGGAACACTTGGGGAAATGGCAATCCAATTTGCCTAGAGGCAAGGATTACAATAGATACAGAATGGCTAAAAGGCTACTGAGAGGAGAGACGCAGGCAAGGACAGACAGGAAGTCTACAGGATCAGGAAGACAAGACCAGAAAGAGAATGGGAGAGCAGCTAATATAGGCCTTAAGAGCTAGCAGCATAGGAAAGGGTACTGAAGATTCCAGAAACATTAAGGAAGAGCTTGAAACAGGGCGAGATGTCAATCATCTTTCTGGGTTGGAGTTTTTGGTTTTCAGGAAAACAAGAAGGCATAATTATCTTCGGAGAGACTTTCCCAACATCAATTAGGTTTGAAGACCCTTGTGTGGTGAGAATGTTTTGTTACAAACTGTTCTTATTGTCCTCACTTTCACTTACATTGCTTTTATCTCCTCCACAAAAATTGCTTCCAATCATGCCTCCAATCTTGGGCTCTCCTATTCTCTAGACCTACGTAACTTCCAAGAACATTTTCCTCAACTAACTACAGGCCATAAATTTATGCTCTACATATCAACATTTCAATCAAAGAAATATCTCTCCCACCCAAATTCTCACTGTTAGCCTTTCTTTTTCATTTTTCACTTTTAGTCTTTCTTATCACTCCCATGAACCTAGATTGAAAATACAGCAGCCTTGTTTATTTAGTCCGTGACTTCCCCCTCAGGTAATACTCTAGGTTTTTTTCTAAAGCCTCTTCTGAATATCTTTCATGACACTTCACTGCTATTCTCCCAAATCCAACCCTCATAACTATGATCTCCAGAAGCTCAGCATTTCTCAATCTTTTCCCTGCTTATTCTTTCTAATAATCAGACCAATATTCGTAATCACTTACTTTACATAAGAAAATTTCTATTCAAAAATATTTTCATCTCTCAGTTCCTTCTAAGACGAACACTGATTAACTTCCATAGCTGGTCCTCTCCAGGCCTTCAGAAATATTCCTAACTCTTCCTCCAGGAACCCAACACACTATATTGATTCTAATGAAAACTGTTCTTCCAAGGACTATGTGATCCTAAATGTAGTTTTAATTAAACCTTGTATTCATTATGACATTCACCCAATCTACCTGCATTCCAAAGTGCATACTCCTTTTAAATTAATATTTTAAAGAAATAACAGAAGTGTTCTGGCATGATTTCCCTAATGGTCTATAAAAATATAAATTACTTCCACAGTGACTCACTTTTAATTTATCATTTAGAAGGCAAGGGGATCATTAGTAGAAGTCTGGTGTTTAGTTGTTAATAAAATTAATTTATTGTCAGGTTTAAATCCTCAGAGAAAGGAAATGTTTCTGATAACAACTTTTAAATACCCATGCTTTAAAAAGCAATATATCTTTTAAAGAAAAATTAAAATGTTGGATCAGAGCTACTTCAATGGGTTGAGCACATGCTTTACATGCCAGTGGCCTAGATTTGATCCCCAGCATCACCAAGTGGTCCCATGGAGTGAGGACAGTGACGTAAGTAGCCTATGAACATTTCTGGTATTCATAAGAAAAAGATGTGCTGCTACACTAGAAAGCATCCATGACTGACTGTACATTAAGCATAGAGAGCCCAACAGAGGTCTCCCAAAAAGCTCCAAACTAGTGCTATCCTGGTTTCTCATACATGAAGCTTTCTCATTACCAACACTCCTAATTTCTGCAATACCTACTGATTTCTACCACAGAAGAGAGATGATCTCACATCCTCAGAATAATGTGTGTTCAAGCCAATTACAGCATACGATCATCAAATTTCTGTATCAATTTGAGAGGCCCAAATGTCTGATTAAATATTATTTGTGGGTGTGTCTAGAGGAGCTTCTAGAAAATATTGAGTCAAATGGCCTAACTTCCTAGTGAATGAGGGTTTCATGCACTCCTGCAAATATACTGAAGGATAAATGATGAGTTCACTCTCTCGGCTTCACTAGTTGGAGGATTCAGCTCCTGCTTTCATTTGTGGACCATCTTGATTCTCAAGCCTTCAGACTCAGAATGAATTATAATACTAGGTTCCCTGAGTTTGGGAATTGTCAGTGGCAGAGGTGAAACTAGCCACGTGGCTCAATTCCTCAAAACAGGAGTATGTGTGTAAGAGACAGACAGACAGACAGAAAGAAAGATATTCCATTGGTTCTGTTCCGATGGAGATCCTATAACTAATATGCATTTTATGTCTGATAAAAGTATAGCCAGAAAAGTGATTGAAATAAGAAATGTTTAGGACTGGAATGATAGCGCAGCAGCAACGTGTTTGCCTTGCAGCGGCTGACCCAGGATAGACCTCCATTTGATCCTCAGTATTCCATGTGGTCCCCCAAGGCAGGAGCCATTACTGAGTGCATAGCCAGGAGCAACCCCTGAGCATCACCAGGTGTGGCCCAAAAATGGAAGGAAGGAAGAAAGGAAGGAAGGAAGGAAGGAAGGAAGGAAGGAAGGAAGGAAGGAAGGAAGGAAGGAAGGAA
>PVKC010031634.1:0-14489 GCA_004027635.1 Crocidura indochinensis | reverse complement strand
CCATTCCTTTTAGAAGTCTTATTTCAATTTCATTCCTGACTTGAATTCTTTGACTTCAACAAGAACTATTATCCATTGATCATAATTTATCATCTTTATGCCTTATAGGTCCTTTATCACCCATATTATATTGTGCTTCTTTCTCCAGCTTAACTATCCTGGCTCATGACAGTCACCACCTCATCTGAACTCTTTTTTTTTAAGGAATATATCTGCCCCTTTAATAAGAACTACAAAATCACATGACAGAATAGAGAGACAGAGTATGTAAAAAACTGGGGTTTATATGTAATCTGGTCCAATGTAATCTATCATATGAAGCTGACTCCATACAACAAAATTGATCTAAACCAAAGGTCAGTACCAGAGCACAATTTTATATTTGTGTTAAGGTAATAGTTTCTTGAAATTGAAAGAAATACTTTAAGCTGGTAGTACCTAGACATCTGCACACTTTTAATTCCCTAGATAAAATATCTTCTACTTTGCTCCTTTTAAAAAGTTTTGGACCATACCTGGCTATGCTCAGGGTTTACTCCTGACTGTGCACTCAGGAATTATTCCTGGTAGTCTTGGGAACCAGATGGGATGCCAGGGGTCAAACCTAGGTCAGCTGCATGCAGGGCAAATGCCCTTCCTGCTGTAATATTGTTCTAGCCCCTCAAATACCTATTTCCATAAAATATCTATAAAATTTCTAAATATCTATTTGACTCATCAAACCTTTGCAAAACTTTTTTTTTTTCAGGGTGGAGGGTTTGAAACATAGCCTGCTATGTTTGAGGTCTATTCCAAGTTCTGTGCTTAGGTTCTCTTCTGGCACTCCTAAGGGCTATGTGGTGTCTAATGTGAGGCCTTGTCATATTTGGTTCATACTTGTAAGAAACAGTGCATGTGTCTTACACTTGCCTTGTATGAAGCTGACCCAGGTTCAATCTCTAGCACCCAGTATCATTCTCTGAGCATGCTCACTTGAACTCTTTATGTTCCCTGCACCACTCCCTGTGTTGTACTTGACTAAACAAACTCCATGTCCTTATGATTTGCATTATTTAAGCTCAATCTGTCATGTCCCTGCAACTGTTTAGCTAAACATAGCTGTCAAAAACCCACAAACTTGAAAATTGACCACACCTTAAATTCATGTCAGTTACATGAAATTTAGGTCCTATTTCCTTAGTCCATTCAATCTCTTTTTTAAAAAAAATGTAGTTTTGTTTTGTTTGTCTTTGTCTTGTTTTGTTTTGGGGCCTCCCCTCGAAGCACTCAGGGATTACTACTGGTTCTGCACTCAGAAATTACTCCTCGCAGGCTCAGATATGAGATACCAGGAATTGAATTCAGGTCGGCTGCATGCAAGGCAAATATCCTACTTGCTGTGCTATCGCTCTAGCCTCACCACAATATCATATTCTTGACAAATATTGTTTCTTTTGCTAATAGTTTTTGTACTTTTTTATTTTGATCCCTTAGCTGTGCACTTTGTTTTCTATTTCATTAAGACAATAGAAATATTGTCCATAAGCTTCTATCATTTCCATTTACCTGCTGTATCTGGTTCTTATAAACCTTTTCAGGTAGCCTATTGACTTCCACTCAAATGTCAATCCTTTTATGTATAGGTGACTTTCCTTTCACTTGCTAAAGAGGACTGTTCATGAAGTTCTCCCCTTCTTTAACATTGCCAATCCCCTCATATACCCTTTTGTTTTAATGAACAGAATTACATGTTTTCATTTCTTCTATTTTAAAACAACCTCAGCCTTATTAAGTTATCAACAACATTAAATGTTTTTCCTTCATTTTACAATATCCTTGGACTTCTCTGATGGTTAATTTTCTTTACTGGTGTATTTTGTTTGAGCCACATGCAGTGATGCTCAAACCTGGGCTTCCATTTATTCTATCCCACTGAGATATTTCCTGTCCCTAAGCCAATTTTATGAGTCTACATGACTGGGGCCATGAAACCCATATTTTATTTTTGTCAAATTTTATTTTAGATGTTTCTAAATAAAGGTGTCTTATTTTTTAATGATGAGAATAATATCAAATAAGTAGGATGTTGAGAAGAACAATTTACCTTGCATAATATGTGTGAGCTTCATTCAGTCAGCTTTGGTTCTTAGAAGAAAAAGAATCAGGAAGAAATGAGAATTCTGCCCAAAATTCAACTATAGCCTCCAGGTACATTGTTTATTTTTTGCATATTTTTATCATTTTATTGTATTATTTGTATTATATTATTAAGTGTGTCTAAGATGATCATTAGAAAATTGTCTATATATCTGTCTATATACTACATAAAGTTCATCACTAGAAATCCAATTCTACCCTTAACCATACAATCTCTTTATGCCAATCTACTCATTTCCCTCCCTCCCTTTCTTTTTTTTAATAGTATCTTTATTTAAGCACCACGATTACAACCATGTTTGTAGTTGAATTTCAGTCATAAAAAGAACACCACTCGTCACCAGTGCAACATTCCCACCAGCAATACCCCCCATCTCGGTCCTCCTCCACCCCTTCTCACTCATTACCATTACCATGATAGTTGTTAGTGTAGTTGTTTCTCTAACTACACTCACCAACCACTCTTTGTTGTAAACTTCATATCATGACAGTCCTTCCATCCCTCATCTCTATTGTCTCTGAGTATTATTACAATGATGTTTTTCATTTTTCTTAAATCCTAAGATAAGTGAGACTATTCTGAATCTATCTCTCTCCCTCTGTCTTATTTCACTCAGCATAATAGTTTCCATGTATATCCATGTATTGGAAAATTTCATGACTTCATCTCTCCTGACTGCTGCATAATATTCCATTGTGCATATGTACCACAATTTCTTTAGCCATTCCTCTGTTGAAGGACATCTTGGTTGTTTCCAGATTCTGGCTATTGTAAATAGTGCACAAAAACTAAAACAAATATGCCTTCCGCACACCTATATTCATTCAAGATACATTGTTAATATCTCCCCAAGTCTACAGACTAATTACTCACCTGACAGACTATGGATTGTGACACACATCATTGTATATGAGACAATTATTTTCCACTATGGATTTGGTGAGAAAGTAAGAGACATGCACATCCTATTGATATAGTCACTCCCTTGAAGACCCCTGTATGATACAGATCCATGTTCTTTATATGCATATTTACTTTGCTCATTGTCCTGCCTCCTCAGAACACATCACTGCATTTAACCAGCTCTAAACAAGGTTGTCAATGATCTATATAGATTGATCCTGTATGTTAAGTCTTAATTTTTACTTTTCTTAATGTACTAATAGCAAATACTAACCCTAGCTTCAATTGGGTTGTGGCCCCATATGGGATTACATAACTAGATGTGGGGTTACAGAAAATTTGGCAACAGTAGAAAGTTTCCAAACACACAGTGACCAAAATTTAATTCAAAATAAAATGCTAAATGTATCCAAGATGTTTCTGGCAGTACTCATTCATATTGCATTTTTAAGGAACAAAAGATGTCTAGAGTAGTAATGCCCTGCTAACCCATGTGCTAACTATTTTCACCTTGATCATTTTCCTCAACGGGCTCCATTTTTCTTATTGGACTCCAGGACTCATGTCTTGCTTCTACCACACTGATTGTTTCTACTCAGTCTCTTTTGCTGGTTGCTTGTCCTTGTTTTTCTAAGTCGAAATACCATAGGCCAGACATCTCACAGGTCTTGTATCTTATTTATCATCTCCCTTATCATTATTATCTGAATCTCATCATGAAGCCTTGAAATTTATGTCTCTACTCCGTAACTGTCTAGAAATCCACTCTCTCCATATGTTTATATATTGTTCTATATGGATATCTAACAAGAATCTTCAAAAGAATATGATCAAAACTACCTTTTTGCTACTTACCTTACGCTAAGCTATTCTTCCTAATATCTTACCAACTTTTGAGTTTCTTTATATTCAAATTTAGTTTAATTCTTGAATTTTCTCTTTGCTCTCCTACCTGACATCCTCTTCAGGAACAGATCATGTTTTCTCTATTACTAAAATACATACAGAATTGAATTGTGTTTTCTCATCTTTGAGACCATCCCCTGTAAGATCTACTATCTGCACATTATTTAAGTCATCTCTCTCTTTTTCTCCCTTTCAATTGTGTTTTTTTGGCTTCTACTCGTGTATATAACTTATAGTTCTATTTTTAGCAATATTTGCTGACAGCCTCCTAAACTACCTAGCTTGGGTTCTGGCTCTATTCAACTCAAACCCTCCAGTGGCCTCTTAGTTCATAATAAAAACCTTACCATCTTCCCCTACCATCTTCTGGAAAATTCTATATGACCCAACAATCACTTTTTCCCTGGGGGAGGGGCTGTCAATAAATACTTCAGAGAACTTACAGCTGCTTTGGTGATAAACCACATTTAGTGTTAGGCATTTTAGGGTTAGGCCTTCAGGTGCTAAAGTCTGTCTACTTCGGTTACCCTGGTGGTTCTCAAAAGGCCAAATGATGTCAGTGATTGAAGTCAATACATTAAGGACAAATGCCCTAATCCCTGTATTATCTTCCTGGTCCATCCTTACTCCTGAATCTTTTATTTCTGAAACCATTTCCTGCTTTTTTTCCATTCAGTCATCTCAAACACCATTTTCTCTACCTGTGCAGGGGCTGATTCCTCTTGAAGGAAATTTCCTCCTTCAAGGCACCCACATGGCACATGTTTTTGCTTCCCTGCTAATAAATTTGTACCTGAGTCCTCCCCACTCATTCAGTGCTGATCCACCATTCTTTGACCGTTTCCCACAACTTAACACAGGCACTAGCAATGATGTAGCAACATGTAGATGATGGCTTCTCTCTTCCTTTTGACTTTAGCTCTAGAACCTGAAAGAATTCCTTTTGCATAAAACTCCATAAACATTTGTTGAAAAAAATAAGTGTCATATTTCTGCGAATGATCTGAAATGATGTGACCAGATTTTCACTTTTTTCCTTAGCAATGCTCTAGATCAGTTTTTCTCAGCCTTATACATATGTGGCTCTCCTCTGGCATCATTTACTTCCAGTGACTACTGTCTTATCAATTGGCTTCCACCATTCTCCTTTTGTGACCCCCATTGATGCAGTTTTCATCCATGCCCCCTTGGAATGTCCTGGAATTGGCACCTGGTTGGGAAACAGTACACTAGAGTTTCATGCACAATAAATTTAAAAGTGTTTTATCTTTTTGAGCCAAACTTAACTTATATTTAGTAACTCGAACTTTCTAGAACCAAATCAAATACTCTGTCAATTAACAACAGTCTTCTGGAGTGAAATTTTGTGAATTTGTTTCTTTTCAAAATCTCAAAATGTTTCCAAGATGGTAATTGATTTTGTTTTGATCTGTAGTCATGCCAGGTCTGTAACATGTAGTAGTTATCTTTGCACAAAGATGATATACTTTGGTACCATGTAACTGGGTCATCTGCTAAATCTTCCATTGCTGTAGGCAAATAGTCTGCTGGTTTCCAAGGAATAATCCTGGGAACATGAGAGAGGAGGGGCCAGAGATCTTGAAAAAAAAAAATAGAGCCCAACTTTCAACAAATGCCTCAAAGGCCAAAAGTAAATAGAAACTTCCTAAAGCAAGGATGTCCTTCATGCTCAGGAAGTCAAGACAGACTCTGTGAGAAGGAGACCCAGTCCTGATGGAGCTCAGTTAGAGGTCAGCACAGCAGGATGAATCCCAGGAACAGTAAATTGGAGCATTGACAAGCACACATTTCATCCTGCGATAAGCCTGCAAATTGATGAAATGTAATGAAACCCAGAATTAGAAAAAAGAATGAATAGACAAAAATGCCTACTCCCAAGCAGAGAAAATTGCATTCCTCCCAACCCCCTTAGAAACAGTTACTTGGACATTATTTTCTTTTTTTTTCTAGAAATGACTTTCCTGGCGCTTTGAGCAAAGGTTTTAGCTTGACCTCCCAAAGTTAATCCTAAGTGGCATTCACTCTCATTAGGGGTCTGGATAGCAGCATTTACTTCTAACGTGTGGGAAGAAAAGTTTTGTAAGACACCAAATGGTGACCCCCAAGATGTCCCCAGATCAGCACTGATCATTCCAATGAGAAAATTAGCTACATACATTCACTTCAGAAAATATAAAAATTGAATGAATCTTTAAGGAAATGATCGAACTGAATCAAAGCTTAGTATTCTGACTCCTGCTTCGGTCCTGCATTTTGCACTTTTATTTGTAAACTGAAAATTGCAACAACTACAGATCACATGCTCCATAATCTCTGCTCGACCAACTGGAAAATACGTATTTTTTTCTTTTTGCTAAAGTGTTCCTGAATCAACTGTTTTCCCCTGTTTCCACTTCCTTACCTGTCTTTTATCACATGACCATTCTACTCCTGAAATCATTCTTCTGAAATCATTCTGGCTAACATCTTAGGCCACCAAAATGGACTAACCATTCAATACAGTGGAAGGTATTCTCAGGATTGACATCTTCACATATTATCTTCACAAACTCTCTCATCTCTGACAGCTTATGTCCTCAATCTTTTTATCTGTTTTTCAGTCACCACCCCCCCCCTTTCAACTCACTCTTCCATGTTGCCTTTGAGGCTAAAATCCATGACTTTTAATGACAATGTTATGAAATCTTTAGAATGTTCTAAGTATTAGAGATGCATATTAGTAAGTATCAGGATACCTTAGTAGGTCAATCTTCAGGCACATAAATTCTAAACATGCTTTTCGTTTATTTATCCAAATCCAGGACATGGGCTTAACCCTACTTTTTTCACAAAATACTGCCAGGTACAGATTAGAGTATCTTTGGCATTTTTCTTCAGCCCTCTTACTATTTCCATTCCAGGCCTTTGTTTCTTCCACCTGAATTGGGATACAGCTCATTTTGTGGGTTCACTCTTGCCTGGGCCTCACACCAATTCTTTTAGCCTATAGAATGGTTTCACATGTCAGAAGCAGAAAGTGGATATCATGAGCAGTTGTGACACTCATATCTAGCTTGGTCTCAAGTCACTTTCCAGAGCTCATACTTGAATAAGGGGAACAATGGGTCTAAAATAAAACCCTTTAAATACCTACTGCTGTAGAAATAGCAGGTCTTATATGTTTTTATAAAAGGAAAGGAGTTGGGGCCGGGCGGTGGCACTGGAGGCAAGGTGCCTGCGCTAACCTAGGACGGATCGCGGTTCGATCCCCCGGTTCCCCATATGGTCCCTCGTGCCTGCCAGGAGCGACTTCTGAGCGCATAGCCAGGAGTAACCCCTGAGCGTCACCGGGTGTGGCTCAAAAATACCAAAAAAAAAAAAAAAAAAGGAAAGAAGTTAATTGTTGAACTTAAATAAAATGAAAAGAACTGGTCATATATTCTTCCTGAATTTTCTGAAATAAAATGAAAAGTGATTTTGATTGTGTCACTCACCCCTAAATTTTCACTCCAAGTGAACATGGCTCAGTACTTATGCTTGACATCCACCTTAGAGAGCAGAGGTGACCCCAGAAGAATACATTCCCCACACTGGGTCTGGAGCAGAAATCCAGCCAGTTTTTACAGGGGTAGTATAGTGGGAAAGGTTGATTTGCACAAGTCAAGAGAGTATCCGTGGGTAATCCCACACTGCTTTGCAATGATGAAGTTGGTAAAGAAGAAAAGAAAACGGGAATGAAGCTCTTTGACAATGTTTGGCCTCCTCTTTAATTGTTGCTTCTGTTTCATGATTTATTAAACAAGTCCAAGTACTGGCTGGGTACCTCCGGAAGGCAACATCTCAATTTCAGATTCTGAGATGGAGAGTAGTAATTGAGTTCTTCACAGAGATTGCTGCTCGTTTCATTTTGATTTAAGGCAGAAAGCAGAGAATGTTATTGATGTGATTTTTCCCCCATGCTCTCTCTTCCTGCTTTCCAGCCACAGTGGGTTTTTTGCAAAGCCATAAGATCTCCTTGGACAGTACTTTGCCACAATCTATTCCCTTGGGCTGGACACATCCCTTCTCCTCCCCCTACTCAATCTTTGTACCAGATTAATCACTCTTCAGGTTGCAGATTTCAGTACAAATCTTTCTCCTTCAGATACAGAATGCTTTCCCTACCCATTCCTCACACCAGAAATTTATTTCTATTTTCCTAGGATTTCCTTTTCTTTTCTTTTTAATGTCTAAGAAAATGCCTCAGTTTGTGGCAAGCAGCCCTTTAGATAACAACTGTACCTCCATTTCTCTTCAGGGAATGTGATATAGAGACCATAATATTTCATTATCTTATTCTATTTTAACTATAACTTTATTTCTTTTTTTAATTTTATATATTTTTTTCTCTTGCCTAACCAATGCTTAAGTGTGCTAATATGATATGAGTGACTAATAGGCACCAAGCTGATTCCTAGAACCTTCTCATCTTGCTTAACTGGAATTATGGTCCCATAGTACAGCCACTCTTCATTTATTTCATCTTCCATTACTCTCAGTTTTTCTATGTTGTATTATACACATTTTTCCAAAGAAGACAAACAAGTGTCCAACAAATGTATGAAAACTTTGTCTACATCACCTAATCACCAAAGGAACACCAATCAAAACCACAATCAAACAATTTCTCACAGTTGTTAGGTTGGCTATTAACAACATAGAAATAAGAAATGCAAAGGAAAAAAAAAACTATCATGATCGACAGTATAGAGGAATTAAATCCCTTTATCCTGTTTGAATTTACAGTGAGGAAAGTAAAATGGTACAGCACCCATGGTAAACAGTACAAAGATGTCTCTAAAGTTAAGTTAAAAATAGAACTATCCTTTGACCCATTTCTATGTCCCAAAGATTTGAAATCAAGATCTCAATTTTACATCCGTATTTGCAATAGTCAACACATGGAGATGATCAGGTGATATTGCCTTGCATTCACTGTTATTTTGTTGTTGTTACTGTTCCTCAAGTCTTTCATTACTCCTGCATGCACTCAGTAAATAGTTAGTGACTTAATAAAATAAATGAATTAAGATTATCTTAAAATAGTAATTTTTTTTCATTGCAGCACTTTGCCTCATGCAGATTCCCACTATAGTGGTTAAAAAAAATTAGAGTTCTGCATTAAGTGAGCTTATGTCTCCAACAATAATTCTGGAAAATTGTTTGGTAAATCACAAGGACAAACCTTTATTTTTACCCTGAACATTTTTCTCAAAATAAATATGAAAAAGAATTTGAATATTTTCTCCAGTAGCTTATTTGATACTTCCAACACATAAACTAGTCATCTGGATACATTTCCTCACTATATTTGTTTTTGTTTGATTTTTGTTTGTTTGTTTGTTTTTGGGCCACACCCAGTGACGCTCAGAGGTTATTCCTGGCTATGCACTCAGAAATTGCTCCTGGCTTGGTGGACCATATGATCGCTGGGGGATAGAACTGTGGGTTGTCCTAGGTCAGCGCTTGCAAGGCAAACAATGCCCTACTGCTGTGTCACTGCTCTGGCCCCTCTTCACAATATTTTTAATCTATGCTTCTTTGATGGTATGTTTTTAAGAATTTCTATTTTGTCTTTTATTCGTAGCTTTTGACCCAGACTCTAAGTATTTGATATTCATCTTAAGTTCTTTTTTCTCTTAATTTCCACAAGGGTTTGTAAAAGAAAGAAAGACTGAATACTGCTGTTGTGAAAATAAACTGCCTCATTTACTGTGGAAGTAATATAAAGATTTCTCGAAAAATACACTAGAACTGCCAATTATCCAACAATTCTACTTAAGATTATATCTCTTAAGATGACAGGAATGCCAATTTTCAATTATATTTCCATTTTTATGTTCTTAGTAATACTGTTTGCAATATGGCAACCACCCAAATATCCTCGATGGAGATGTAGATAGAGAAGCTGTGGTCTATTACACAGTAGAATACTATTAAGACACAAAAAATAGCATCTTTTATTTTCAACACAGTAGAAGGAAGTGGAGGGTTCTGCTAATCAAAATAAGTCAATTTAAGAAATACAGATGTTCACTTATTGTACTCAAATTTAGACTATAAAGAAAGCAAGGAACAGAAAAATATAGTCAAAACTTACCATTGACTTCTGACTGCATGAACTAAGGGGCAGATAGGATAAAGGGATAAGGACATCCATCAGGCTGTGCTAGAGGGTTTATTGGTACTTTGTGGTGAGTGTGATGTTATAATACATGTTTAAAAAGATATAAACCTGGGACCAGAGTGATTGCACAGTGAATAAGGCATTTACCTTGCATACAAATGACCCAGATTCAATTCCTAGCATCCCATAGAGCCCTCCAAGCCTGCCAGAAGAGATTTCTAAGTGCAGAGCCAGGAATAACTCCTGAATGATGTTGGGTTTGGCCACAAAACCAATATATAATATATATTATAGCTATATATATACAGCTGTAATTATAAACATATACAATAATGCAAAGACTGTTGCCTCAATACAGAAAGTCAATAATATAAATGTGAACTCACAATTTCTCAGATGAGTGCATTTTCAATCCCAGATCCCTAGTGCTTAAATTGATAGTGATTCCAAATCTCCACCTTCTCATTCCTTTGTCTTGATGACAAATTAAGAATTTATACACAGTGCTGGAGCAAATGTACAGCGGGTACATGGTGCTCACCTTGCATACAGCTAACCTGGATTTAATTGCCCTACACTCAACCAAGAGTGATTCCTGACCTGGAGCCAGAAGTAACCCCTGAACACCACCAGGTTCAAAACAAAACAAAAACAAAAAAAGAATTTACATGCAGTTGCATCATTCTAACATTTATCCTTGAATGATAGGCTCCTTTTATTATAGAGTGTTTGAAGAGCTGAGGATAAAAGTTTTAATATCTAATAAAACATCTTTAAATCGGGCAAAGAATATATTGGGCTTTCATGAAAAACCCATCTTCATTTATTTAAGTAACACATTTTATTAATCTTGGTTATATGTAGTGATCAAAAGACAATTCAGATACAAACTTCTACATTTATGAGTGTTTGACTGGAGTGATTTTTATTCTCTGGGGAAAGCAGAAATTCCCTTAGGCAGATGTCAAAAAATTGAAAGTGGTGGGTGAGTCTGCTTTCTTTCTCTCTGTGAGTAATAGAACTTACTCTTTGGTATTTGTTCTTAAAAGGCTTTCTTTAGGCCAGAGGTTACATTGACCAAGAGAAATGAAGGGTTTCATTAGCTACATTGGAATGATGCAAATGGAAATATTATCAAATAGCAACTGCTGGTTTTCGTTTGTCCAGAAATACCTAATGGGGAAAGTTAAACATGGCATAAGGATTCATGATCACAACAAAGAAAAGACCAGAACTAAATCTGAGAAATTTCATAGTGGTCAGAACGTTTCTCATATCATCTGACATTTTTTTCTCCTTACATATTTTCTATCTCTAAAAGGAATTTTAATGAAGTGCAATACAAAGTTAAAGAATGATACATGAGCATCAAACACACATTAAAGTAATTTGATTTCATTATTGAAGAGACTACATATGATAGTACATGGAAAATATTAAGAGTACTTTTTATTTAGAAATCAAAGTGATGTTTTATTGGATTATTTTCTAGTAAAAGCAATTACATAAACATACAATGATCTTTTCTCAAGAATATTCTTCAACTGCTGTCATTCTCTATACTCTCTTTGGGTTGCCATAACTTTTCCCTCAGTGCTTCCAGTCAAATTGGTTCTTGGGTGCTTCTTTGGGGCATTGTGTCTATTATTCTTACATTAGAAACATTATTGTTTTTGACTTTCAAAGGCTATGTGTCTGTAGTGCTTGATAAAAGTCAGGAAGACATACTTCTGGATATTTTAAATTTGCAATACCATACATGTGATACCTCCTGTGGTTATGTATTTATAAATATACTTTACAATGAAAGCATAACTTTTGACTGAACTGAAAATTGAGTGGAAAACTTTTTATAGGCCAAAGTGCTTTTAAGGTCTTAGTTACCCAAGAGGGGGAAAAAATCCAGAACACAAAAATGATCGCATCTAGTTATAGCCTTGAATTTCATTCTGGCATAATTATTCCTATATCATATAATACCTTGTTAATAACCTGCTCCCCAACAAGTTTTTAGACACATGCATAATTGTTTATGTCTATGTGCATCTATTTTCTTTAAGAAGAATCTAAGTGGGTATTTTTAACCTAGAGGTGACTATGCTTTGGGATATGCAGAACTGATTAATAGGTACCAGATAGGACATAACAATTTTGAATAAATATTTGTTGTATAAATGAATGAACCCATAGAAAATGTACTCTTTTTAAAATTAATTCTTTTAAGAACTATAGGAAAAGAACTGGCTCTGTGGAAATCTTTGGTAGCTCTAACCCTATTGATGAGGGGAACTTTTTGTTACTCATGGGTATTTCTGGGATGCTTCCTCAGGCCAGGGTCCTTGAATTAAGACTCATATATGAACAGACTCCTAAATATTTCTCACTTCAGGGTGGCTTTTATATATTTTTCAGTCACCCCAGAGCATCTTTTTATTTATTTATTTATTTATTTATTTATTTATTTATTTGCTTTTGGGGTCACACCTGGTGATGCTCAGGGCTTACTCCTGGCTATGTGCTCAGAAACTGCTCCTGGCTTGGGGGACCATATTGGATGCTGGAGGATCGAACTGAGGTCTGTCCTAGTTTAGTGTGTACAAGGCAAATGCACTACCTCTTGTGCCACCGCTCCAGACCCACCTCAGAGCATCTTTAACCCATGTAGTGTCACTGTGAAGCTGCATACTTGGCAGAAAGACAGGAGAATTGGTTGTAATAGTCAGACTATAAAACGGACAAAAATTCTGTGAAACCTTCACAAACCACTGAAAAGACAAATATGTGTTACCCATTGTAGTGGCTATAATCTTTTATATTGTTATCCAAGATTCCCAAAACGTTTTTCTATATAAGCAAGATTACTAATTATCAATACCTTATATAAAGGAAGACAGCACTTTGACTAAAAATTGGAATGTAAATTTTAAAATGAAAATATGTCCTGTTTTTTGCCAGAAAAATCATTCTCAACTACTACATTAGACACTAAATAAAATAAATAAAAGCAACAAAAAATTTCCTTAAAATACTATAGTGTATTAGTGTATTATAAGTGTCTTAGGCATCTATAATTTTTTGAAGTCACGGATACAGATTTAAACTTGACTCATTTAGTTTGTTGTGACTTACAATAACCTAGATCACCTTTACTCCAAGATGCTGTATAATAGCAAAATAATTGTGAAGTGGAGGGGCAGCTAATACAAGTAGACATGCTGATGACTGGTTCCTGACAGAGTTTCTATCTGTGCCTCAGGTAATTCTTGTCCCATGAATAACGTCCTCTCCAACAGTCCAGGAAATACATACAATTTCTCCAAATAATATCTGAGCACAAACATATTTGTTCCACCTTAGAGATTGTAGAGGAACTGACAATGATTGGCAATATTTTATATCATGAATGTTCGAGATAAAGGCATAAAGGGGAAAGTTGAGATCAGAAACCTTCACTATAGAAAAGCAAGGGGATCCCACTCTCAAATAAGCCAGGTTGATTTTGCCAATTAGAATCAACCCAGTTTGATGTAGAACAAATGTGCTCATTCTTAGAGAGGACAAGGAACAGAACTTGTGAGTTCTTGGGAGTTCTTGACCTGAAGAAGTGGCTAGATAGATTGTTACAGCTGTTGGAGTACCTTTACATCAAGCAGAATGTTTTATGTTGCATTTTGTTTTGTATTTGTGAAGTAGAATGAATTAGTTCTTATCAGAGTACTCTGGACTGGAGTAAAACAACTCTTATTTGTAGTTTTGTCATGGTCATTGGCAGTCTTTTGGCAAAATTTTGATGAGTCAGCCACATCTGCCTAACAGAGAAACTTCTGCAATTTGGGGGCAACTTCTGTAATTATTTAGCCAAATTGAAACTCTTCTGTGCTTTCCTCCCATTGGCGTGTCCATAAGTCTTCAATGGCTGAGTTCAACACACAACTTCCATGTGTCCTCCAAATGGCCAGTAGGGGCTAGAACAATATTACATGGGTAAGGCACTTGCCTTGAATACAGCTGACCTGGATTCTATCTTAGTCATCTAAGTACTGCCAGGTCCTTTAAGCACTGCCAGGAACTATACCTAAGTGCAGAGCCAGGAGTAACACCACCAGGTGTGACCTAAAAAAACAAATAAATAGGAGCCAACACCACGACAGATGGTCACCATGAAGTTCAACCAGTTCGTCATTTTGGATCAAGAAAAAAACCACAAATGCCACTTCAATGCACCCTCACAAGTGCTCCGAAAGATCATCCATATAGCTACAGCAAGAATACAACGTTCATTCCATGCCCATTCAAAGGATGCTGAGGTTCAGGTGGCTTGAGGTCACTATAAAGGTCAGCAAATTGGAAAGGTAGTCCAGGTAAACCGGAAAAAAA
>PVKC010031633.1:0-14461 GCA_004027635.1 Crocidura indochinensis | reverse complement strand
CTGCTGTTGGAGAGGCTTTCCAGTGAGGTTTTCATTTCACTTACCAAGGTTTTCAGTCCTGTTATTTCAGTTTGGAGTTTTCTCATTTCTATTTTTCATATCCTCTTGATTCTTATTTATAGTTCTTTCAGCTTGATCCATGATTTCTTTGGGTTCTATGAGTATCCTCCATATTTCTTCTCTAAACTTTTTATCTGAGAGGCTAAATAGGTGGTTGGCATTTTTCAGATCATCAGAATTGCCATATTCATACCCTTCACATGGTTTGACCTCTGTTGTTTTGTTTTGACATGTCTCTAGTGTTGTATTTTTTTTTGCGTGTTTTGCTGGGAATCATTATGTAGATGACATTGGCCTTGGAGTAAAGCACAGTGGTCTGCTCTTCTGGCTCTGCTCTTTGTTGTTGGAGAAAGTTCACCTTTGATGACATGCCCTTAGGCTTTCCGACAATATGCCCCATAAGTTGTTTTTTGGGAGTTTTCCAGGCTTAACAGAGCAGTGCAGAGGCAATTTAAAATGTCTCTTATGTGAGAAAGTGCAAGCCATTGATTGTGCTCCATCCTTTATCAGAAGGGACAGATCACCTCTCAAGATACACCATTTTTTGTTTTTGTTTTTGGGCCACACCCGGTGGTGCTCAGGGGTTACTCCTGATTATCTGCTCAGAAATAGCTCCTTGCAGGCACAGGAGACCATATGGGATGCTGGGATTCGAACCAATTACCTTAGGTCCTGGATTGGCTGCTTGCAAGGCAAACACCACTGTGCTATCTCTCTGGCTCCAAGATACATCATTTTTAAGAAAGCAGGCCAAACACTATTCTTACATGCTCCTTGTCTTTTTTGAGCACCCAAACATACATCAGACTGTATTTCTTTCAGGACTGGTCCTTGAGTACTTTCGGTCAGAAATTATCTGGTTGACTCAACATGTAAATATCACATGAACAAAATCTCATCTTTTGATGCCCTCGAAGCCCTGGAATTCTTTTGGTCAGTTCATAGTCATCGAAGCAAAACTTCATTTGTCCTGATTGGTAATATATGTAGGTGATTCTAAGTACCTTCTTACCAAGCGGAAATAATATCTTTCCTTTTTGTATCCCTATAGATAGTATGAACTGACATGTTATACACTTGTATTAAGATGGTCTGCTCAATAATTCAAAAAATGTCTGCCAGAGGAATATTTTCTATACTATCCATAAGTATCTTTCTTAAACAGCATAGAAATTTCTTCTTAGCTTCTCACACATATTGATATAGAATATATTTTTTCCTACCAAGGGCCATTTGGAAATGTATCTATGGGCCATAAAATACAGGCCTACTGTAGCCAACATGAAGCTTACTCATCTGTCTTGTGATATACCAATAGTATACAACATAATTTCACAGGCCTTATATGACTAACAGACTGCATATTCCCCATTTCCTACCTTATGGTTTTATTAACAAGCATATTGGATTTTTAAATGACTTTGAAAGAAGGTACTTGTAATACATTATGAAACATATCATAAAAGATAGGCCAAGTGGGTAAATATACTATTACCAGGATAGAATATATAATATTTCATACATACATGTATAAAATTCCAGGTGATGTTTGGATGAACAGTTGGTGCTAAGGATGGAAATTGGGATTCCTGCATGCACGGCACAGATTCTAGACCTTTGAGTGATTTCCTGACATTTATTACTGTTCCTTGCCAGGAAAAGCAAAGCTTTATGTGACATAGCAGTGTTGATTACTTATGTTTCTCTATGGGTTCTTACATACTATGATGAAGACTTGAGTCCATGCAACAATTTACAATTACTTATAACTTGTAACTCTGTTATATTAGTCCACAGATCCTTAGAGGATTACTTTGGTCCCCTTAGGCAGTTTATTGATCCCTGATGGAGAGAAGAGAGGGATAAGTGACTTTACTAAAGTCATGAAAGCTTCTTATATGGTAACAAATTCCATATAACTTTCGATGTTCTAGGGAATATGTGTTTAATTAATTTGTTCCCCATATCCTTGTTTATTGCAATTAAAAGTGATTGAGCCTCCTTCCTACATCTGTTTTTTTTCTACAACTTCTATGCTATACATACAGTGAGCTATTATGTTGTCAAGGCATATGAATGCTGGAAGCTCCAGGGAACTTAGGAAATAATAATAATAATAATAATGTAAGTAAAAACTATAACCACATTCCCCATGTATCTTAGGTACAAATAGTAACTTTTGAGCATTTATAACACTGGTGTTTGTATTTTGTGATTAAGCATGAATTGTAACATTCTATTTTTTATCTTACTTAAAAAATTAGCCCCATTTCATGAGAAAAATTTTCCAGTTGTTCTAGATCTTTACTACCCCCATTTCTCAACATGTCAAAGGTCATTAGAAAATGAGATATTTTAAGCTTTATGAACACCCACAATGAAACCATATATATTGTGTGTTCAAGTTAAGACAGCAAACATTAGGGAGTGTTTTGGGGATTTGAAAATGACAGGTACCTTCAAGATTTGCTAGAAATTTTTTCCAAGAGCACATTGAGAGTCTTAATTCCAGTATATTTTATAGATTATTGCACACCAAGAGATTGCTTTATTTCATTGCATAAGTAACAACGATCCTCCGTACATTCCTTTATTTCCCTCCCTTGAATGGCAAGAATTGCACGAGTTGAGATTTGCTCATATCTACTTGAAATAAATGTGAAGATGGGGGAATAATATGGACTAATTTTTATAGATCTTGCTCATTAAAACTCACCTTCAAAAAACACTCTTGCTCCTTCCTGATAATAAAATGACACCTCATAACCACCTAACCATTTTAATATTCCCTAGACTCTTCTGAACTCTGCTGGAGCTCAGACTCTGTCTCACTAGTCAGGGAAAAGAGTCTAGCATCATATTTAAAAGCAGTTATTGGAACAGGTTTTACAGGCAGTGGGCTAGGACAATTCAGAAACAATTGCTTATGTGGTAGTTGGAGGATTTGCCCCGTCAAACAGTTAATATTGCTTTAATACATGAAGTAGGCTGTATAAGACGGCAATAATGAAAAATGTCAGGAAAGACAATATCAATTGTTATTCAACATCCACATCAAAGATTACTTTTTTGTCAGTAGCTTTCAGAAAATGTATTTTCCATCAGATCTGATTGCGTTCATCTTTGAAGTGCTCCATCCTCCCAGTAGATTTAATGTGACATCGAGGCACTTTTTAGTCCCTGGGCCTCTGAGGCGATTCAGAGAGGCACAACAAGCCATCACAGGTTTATCCTCAAAGGCCGACACTGTCTGTCTGATTTATTGTAACTTTAAGAATCATCTCCAGCAAAGCATGAGCCTTGCTACCCAGCCACAGTGTCAGACTTTTATCAATTCATTTGTATGCAGCCTGTACCTCTTAGAACCAAGAGCCCTATAGCCACTCATGGAAAATGCATTACCTGAGACTAATCCTTTTTATCTTTAAAGTCTGTATTTTTTATGTATAAGTCATTTTGGGTTATCATGAAATATACATAATTCTGCCACCCCTCCCCCCAAAGACAAAATGAAAAAGGAATATATAATAAGTTCTGAGCGTGTGGTGTTCTTATCAGCAAAGATTCTAAATAAACAGCTCTCTTTATGTAAACATGGAGGGATGTAAAGCTGTGATTACTTTCAATGGGAAATAGACTTTCATTTTTTTCCTTTCTTGAGTTTCAAAGTGAAACAGTGAGATTAATCATTGAAAATATGCTTCTGAATGTCTGTTGGGGGCCTAGGGGTGTTGGAATGGTAAGTGCTGTGGGATGGGAGGCAAAGGGCTGTTTGCCACCCTACCCCCCACACAGACTCTAAATTGCTTCTCTTTACAAACATCTTCTAAGTTATTTGTGAATGGTCTTGATTAAGAGAACCAGCAAGGCATCTCTTGGAAGGTACAAGGTACATCTATATGATTCAGTGAATAAAATTTCAGAAACTGAATATTGGTGGATAGTGAGATAGATGTTAGTACCAAATATCATACCTGCAAGGTGCTATCTTGTATTGTAATCGTTTTTTTTTTTTTTTTTGGGTCACACCCGGCAGCGCTCAGGGGTTACTCCTGGCTCCATGCTCAGAAATTGCTCCTGGCAGGCACGGGGGACCATATGGGGCACCGGGATTCGAACCGATGACCTTTTGCATGAAAGGCAAACGCCTTACCTCCATGCTATCTCCCGGGCCCCTGTAATCGTTTTTTTATCATTAAACTTTGCTCATGTATTAATCTATACAGGAAAGAGTGAAAAACTCACCTGTACTTGAAAGAACCTCTAAGTTTGCCCAGAGTTCATGGCCTAACATCAGGGGTCAGAAAACTATAGCCTGTGGGTTCCAGTCCTCCAAGGCTAGTCGCTGGCTGTTTGATAAAATGATGACAGTGTCTATGTTCATTTATTGATGAGCTGCCTATGACCACCACAGATTGAAAAATTTAGATACATGGCATGGTCTATAAAGCCCTGAGTTTAGCTCTTGGGCTCTGACAGAAAAAAATCATTTATTAATAATTGAGACAATTCAATTCATTTAAGATTTACTTGGATGAAGGTGTAAAGTTCTTTAGGAATGAAGAACTTGGTTTTCAGGAAAGCGCTTCAAGTTGTTGGAGAAAAACCTGGGTGGAAACTGAGATTACTGATTCAAACTAAAGAGATTTTATTCTACACTTTAGGTTTTCAGGAGATTACTCAATAGACACTTTGAACAAGTACCTAATTTTGAGAGGATCCTTTTCTCTCTTTGTGCTAGAACCAACTTAAACCTATTTGACCTAATTGGGGCACTAGTTTCTAGAACATTTAAGGATTTTACCCAGTTTTGAGGTTTTACTGTTTTTTTTTTTATTTTCTCCTCATGCAATACCCAGTCTTATTTAGACATTATGTCTCTTTAGTCAAAGACAGTTTCATTATGTGTTCAAACTGCTGTGAGCTCTTTGCTGTCAAGATTTAAAGGAGAAAAGAACCAAGCAAGAGGGGGCCTGCAGATAGCAGTCACACTCGAGATTTTTCGGGAAAGGGCAGATGGATCCTGGTGCAGGAATCTGAACATGCCTCTCAGCTTTGGGGGTTTCATTTATTACTTTTTTGATTGAAGTAGCAAAAAAAGCATGATTTTTATTTGTGGAAGAATTTTGAACTGGAAAACTTGCAGTCATTACATGGTACCCTTCATTATTGCTATAGGCAATCTTCTTGGTACTAGCTTCAAAGCAATGGCCTGAATTTGAGTCTTAGTTTCCTCAGGAAGAAAAACAAAACAGTATTTTGAAGTAACATTCAAAGGTTAAGATTTTATGAAAATTCTTCAATGCTTCACTTTGACTATCATCTTACAAATGTTGCTGACAAATGATCAGTTTTATAAACTCATTACATATAATATATAATTTGAGAGCAGAGGGAAACCTTTAAGAACGTCAGGTTGAAACATTTACTTTTTGAAAACTAAATGTCATAAATATAAATTAGGAGTTGTTTAAAATGCTTGTTCCTTAGAGAATCCCTGAAGAATGCAGCATTGTATTATACCTTCTTCTTCCTCTGGAATAGATTCTGCTGATAATAAATAAGGATGTGATACTCAGGGAATTTTGACTTTTCTGTCTTCACCTCTTCTACTCACAAAAGAAAAGACAGCAAATTAAAAGACAAAAAAAGGAAAAGAACAGAAGAGTGGAGATATGATGTTCTGGTTGGTTCTAACCAAGGAGAGTTGGATTTCTTTACTGGTAGACAGTGCGAAGAACACCATCCAGAGGCAGGCTCTTTTAGAGGCCCTAACTCACTCTATCTTTCTTTTCTTACTGGTCACCTCTCAGGAACAGGCAAGGCTTCTAAGGGTAGCAGATATTCTCTTTTCAAATAGACTTCATTGATTTCTGCTGAGGGTTTACTGTATGGTTCATATAAGGAGATGGAAGAGCATCAGAGCTGGGGCTAAAAGAAGAAAAGAGAGGCATTGTGATAGAAAGTTAACACTCATGTTTCTCCTATAACTCATGCCTTTCACAATAGGATTCATTGGAGAGGTTTCACATTTACAATAATGTAAGCATGCAGTTCAATTGGCAATGAGGGATTGCAGGTGGATAAACCATGAAACATGAAGTTCAAAGTATTAGAATAGACCTAGTAGTTTATAACCTAAGAGCTCATGACCCCTAAGTTGGGGCCAGTTTTCAGAGGGGGAGGCAATTAATCTGAGTAAAAGTTTCTGGTGTTTTACCAAACCTACAGGTTTCAAGGCACAGAGTTCAAATGGTGCCTTACTGCTTGATAGATCTACTAGGCAAAACTCCTCAAAGAAACACTGACTTTGAAGGACAAAAGAGGAAAAGTGGATCAAATAAATGTTTATAGGGCTTTTTTTTTTATCTCCAATGAGTTAAGCACATGCTCTTTTCCAGTGCACACAGGACATTCTCCATGATAGACCACAACCTGAGTCACAAAACATATCAACAAAGAAATCAGTAAGACATAAATGGTATAAATTATGATTTTAGAGCAGAATATTTTGCAAATAAAAATTAATCACAGTGAAAAAAGAAAAAGCTCAAATGATTAGACATGAAGCAGAAAATAAATAAAAATGATTTTATGGGTCCGGAGTGGTGGTGCAAGAAGTTAGGCATCTGCTTGCTAGTGCTACCCTAGAACAGACTGCGGTTTGATTCCCTGATGCCCCATATGTTTCCCCAAGCCAGGAGCAATTTCTGAGCATATAGTCAGGAGTTAGCCCTGAGTGTCACCACATGTGGCCTAACAAACAAACAAACAAACAAAAGATTTTATGAATTAAAAAGAGTCCACATGAAAACAAAAACTGAAAAAATAGTAAAATGAAATAAAGGTGCATAGTAAGGGATCAATAAATAGCAAAGGTCAAAGAACAGGAGAGATAGTTTCCAGAACTGAGTTAGGGCCATGGATGGAACTTTTCTTTGGACATTAGTTGAGGGAAGCATCATTCTGGTGATGGGTGTAGTTTGAAACAAAATATATGTGAAAATATTGCAAATTATGGCACCTCAATAGAAACAGGAGAAATTAAAAACACTTAAAAATGAAACCATCGACTGGAGTTATGACACAGTGGGTAGAGTGTTTGCTTTGTATGTGGTTATCCAGGGTTCAGTCTTGGCATTCCATATGTTCCCCTAAGCCTGCCAGGAGTGATTCTGAACATAGACCTAGGAGTAACCCCTGAGTCCCGCTGGATGTGGCCCCAAACCAAATAAAACCCACAACTCCCCCACCCCCGCAAAACCAAAAAAAAAAAAAAAACCCAAAAAAAACAAAAAGAAAAAAGAAACCAATTGCAAAAATGTACTTATGTTAGCTGATTTTGTACAGAACTTTCTGATTATTTACAAAACTTCTAGAGGTGGTTATCAGGCTCCCCTTTTCATTTTACTTTAGGTAGGGACTATTGAGACAGCCAGGTTTTATTTATCCTTGCCTGTACCATGCTTGCCAGTGTCTCTTCAAACAAGTGGTTGGTGCTGTTCTCTGTTGACTGCCTTTGTTTCTTGATTAGTCATGATAATTAAATGTTTATACATGTGACATATCTACCAACTAGGATAATAATCCTACTAATATATGCATGGGGGGAAAAGGAGCAAATGGAGAAGGAGTCTCAATTCTGAGTGTTTGTGACTTTGCTATGCTGCCATCAACTTCCCTAAGTGATAGATGAGAGAAATGTCTCCATCTGCATGAGCTTATGGATAGTAGAAACTATGCTTTCTTTCTTAGCTTTCTCTCACACCTTGCATGCATATACTGCAGAACAGAGCTTTTTTCATTGGAGAAATAAAATCTAGACATGGGTACTATAGTAGAATACTTATACTCCCTGGACATATGGGGATTTTCATATACTTGTAGGAGTCTCATGGCTCTGTTTTTGCAATAATGAGGTTTTGCAGCAATGAGTCACACAAAAAGAGCTTGATGGTGAAGGGGGAGGCCTGAGAGGACGTGGTTAGCGATCAAAACATGAGGGAAAAGGCAAGAATATAGGATAACATGTCCAAATCAAACAATAATGAGATATCACCTCACACCACGGATACTATCACACATCAAATAGAACAAGAACAACCAGTGCTGGCATGGATACTGGGAGAAAGGGACTCTCATTCACTACTGGTGTGAATATCATTTGGTCCAGCCATTTTGGAAAACAGTTTGAATGTTCATCAAACAAAACAAAACAAAAACATCAACAACTAGAAAATGGACTTTAGGGGCCCGGGAGATAGCATGGAGGTAAGGTGTTTGTCTTTCATGCAAAAAGTCATCGGTTCGAATCCCGGTGCCCCATATGGTCCCCCGTGCCTGCCAGGAGCAATTTCTGAGCATGGAGCCAGGAGTAACCACTGAGCACTGCCGGGTGTGACCCAAAAACCAAAAAAAAAAAAAAAAAAAAAAAAAAGAAAAGAAAATGGGCTTTAATATGACCCAGCAATACCACTCCTAGGTATATAGTGTAGGAGCCCAAAAACGCAATGTAGAAAAGCCATCCACATTCCTGTTTATTGCAGCACTATTAACAATAGCCAGAATCTGGAAAAAACTCAAAAACAGATGATTGGATAAAGAAATTGTGGTGCATCAATACCAAGGAATACTATGAAGCTGTTATTAAAAATTACATAATGAAATTTGTTTATATATAACTGTGTATGGAGAATATTGTGTTGAGTAAAATGAGTCATAAGGGAAAGGGTTAGACATGGACTGATCACACTCATTTGTGGAATATATTTAAAAATGGATGGTATGGTAATAATAATCCAGAGACAATAAAGTGTGAGGAGGACCAGTCCATGATAGAAAGCTTGCCACAAATAGCAGGGGAGTGAAATTAGGGCAGAGAAGGCACCAACCACAATGATAATAATAGTTCAAAATGGTCACTCTGGACAAGAAGTGAGTGCTGAAAGGAAAAAATATGATATGCATGATACTCTGTCAGCAGCAATATTACAAACCACAGTGTCTAAAAGGGAGGAAAAAAGGGGGAAAAGGGAGAAAAAAGTGGAGAGAGAGAAAAAAAGAGGGATAATGTTTGTTACTAAAAGAAGAGAGCAAAGTAAGGACAGGAAGGAAACTGGGGAAATTGGTTGTAGTAAATGTGTACCGGTAAAGGGTGCTCTACAGGGTATGACTAAAACTTATTCCTGAGAAACTTTGTAGCTGTAGATAAAACAAAACTGTATTATGAACAATTCTGTTGACCCTGGTATTTAAATAAAGTTATTTAAAATATTATTTAAAAAAAGTAAAAAGAGTTGAGAAAGCTTTTCAATCTCATAGCATCTGTGTAACTTTGCTGCTAGAGGTTGTGCTTAAAGATTTCTAGTTTCACTCTGGGAACTGATCCTTGTTCACAGTGAAACACTGCACTAAGGGATTTGCTTTCTTATCAGCTTTACACCAAAAGTTACATCACACCCCTAAGTCTCACCTTTCCTGCTTGTAAGAAGAAAAAAAATGCAATAAATAATTTGAGATGTTCTTCCCAGTTCTTCCCAAGTTTAGGACTTTATGAAATTTGCTAACATTTAAAAATTAGGTATTATGGGGCCCGGGAGATAGCATGGAGGTAAGGCGTTTGCCTTTCATGCAAAAGGTCATCGGTTCGAATCCCGGTGCCCCATATGGTCCCCCGTGCCTGCCAGGAGCAATTTCTGAGCATGGAGCCAGGAGTAACCACTGAGCACTGCCGGGTGTGACCCAAAAACCAAAAAAAAAAAGTTAGGTATTATTATTCAGGGGTATTTATGCCAGTATTCAGCCTGGGTACAAAGTAAATATCTTAGTCCAGCTTTTAGTACTTGGTGCGATTATTTGTCTGGGGAAAAGTAAAAGACAAGAGACTTTTCAGCAAAATTCTGAAGAGAAAAATTTATTTTCCTTGCTATAGCTATTAATTGTTATGCCTGTTAAATCTTAGTGCTAATTACTATAGATTAATTAGCCAGCATGAAGGTACTTTTGCCTCAGCTCCCAATTATTGAACTATACTTGATAGTGCTACCTGCAGGCTTGTGCTGTGATCCCAGGAGGTGACACTCTTAGGATACCATAGGCCCCACTTTTGATGATTCTCTACTATGATCTTCAGAACAGCTGTCAAAGGTGGATGTCCTGAAAATAATTACATTAAAAACAAAGCAAACTCCAAAACTGGAGACTGTCTGGCTAACAATCTTCAGGGAGTAGGCTATTTCCCAGTGATTAAAGGTGGATAATGGGAGGTGACCCTCTTGGGTCTATTTTTGGCTCTATGAGAGGCTGGTGTCTTGAACCAGGGTGATCTGATCCACTTCACTTCTCTCTGCTTTTATCTGGGCCCATCCAAAGACACATTCAGTAGGGATATTGTGAGATTTAATCAATTATTATTTAAGGGCAAGAAGATCCTTGGATGAAAAGCATGAAGATAAAAGCAAAGTCAAGCTGTGTTATTATCACTCTCCTATGCTCTCCTTTCTTCTATTAGACATGGGAATACAGCTGACATGTGCATGGGTACATTTTGTAAAAAAAAAATTGGTAAATTACGTTTTTCAGACCAAGTGCCTATTCTTCTTTGGAACTCATGCACATGGATTGCTGGTGTTTGTGTCTCATTTATCTCTCTCTATTGGGTTGTCCTCTGCATCTAATTTTCTCTGATTAATGAATCTCCCCTTTTGTCCTGCACAAATCTAGGAGGGTGACATTTATACAAGGTAATCATTTCCTTGCATTACCAAAAAGATTATTTATTGGTTGTGAGCCAGTGAAAGTAAGCACAATCTGTCATCCAAACCTGACTGAGAATGAGCTGCTGTTCTCTTAGTGGAATTATTTGCTGATCAGATTCTCTTGGTCTTTAAATTTGTGACTTAAGGAAAAATACACAAAAATCTCTGAGATTTGAAAAGAAAAGTTCTCCTAGAAAGGTGCTAGACTGTTCTGTGAATACTGTTTTAGCAAAGGGAGATCAATGCAGAGCACATTTTCAGAGATAGGTCAAGGAAGAACCCTTCTGTGTGATTATGTGTGTTAAACATGGAAGACTTCACAGAGGTTCTCTTTAACCTATTCTGAAAAAGCCTATTTCTGGAATTAGTGCCTAAAATTCAGAGTGTTTTTGACATGTAATCCTCAGACTATGTAAACAACCACGAGAAAGGCTATTAATCTGAGTGGCAGAGAAAGTTTGTGTAAGAAACATACTTTTCTTTCCCCTGAAGCTCAGCTATATTAGTATTGCTCTGTAATGGCACAAAGGTGTGTTAAACTTGCAAATGTACCTTTAATCTTTTGCTCAGACGTTCTAAAAACTCTTGTTTGTGGTTAAGATATTAGGGCCTATTTTGGCTTCTTATTCTGCTGTTCACATAAGCTCAGGTTACTTGTTACCTCTGTGCCATTCTGTAGTATGGGAAATTTTATTGAGGTGGACAAATGGCTCAGTATAGAGGTTTTTATTTTTATTTTTTTGGTTTTGCAGTGTTCAGGGGCTACTCCTGGCTCTGCTCTCAGAAATCACACCTGGCAGGCTCAGGAAACCGTATGAGATATCAGGGATTGAACCCGAATTGGTCAAGTGCAAGGCAAATGTCTTATCCACTGTGCTATTGCTCTGACCATGAGTCCTTTATTTTTGATTAATCCTTTTCTTTAATATTTTAACTGAGAACTAGAATTCAAATCTCTGTTCTTGCATCTTCCAAATCTTCCAAGAGACTTGGACATCCCTATATAAAAACTTCTCTCTAAAACTCAGTATATTCTTTCTCCTCAGTTTTCAAAAAACAATTCTCTCATTTGAGAAGTAACTTCATTTCTTCTGAATATTTTGACAATAAATCTTTTCCATTTTCCTAAGAACTTGAGCTTTTAGAAGGTGGGACCAGGAAGATATTGGTAAACTCTTTCATCTTTGTTTCTATCATAGATTCTGAAGCAATAAACATTGATTTGAAAGGCAGAGGGAGAAAAGAAGTTAGTACCTTAAAACTATAGTCCATTTAGCTTTTATTAATAATAAGTTTTGAATTTCAGGCTGTGGAATTTTTAGTCAGATACATAAGTAGTGGGATTGCATGGAAAATTATAACATGAAACAAGCCATGAATCAGGAAGATTAACTTGAAAAACGTAAAAAGATAGATTGAAACAATCTAAAAATAAAGCTTTAGCAAATGATTATGAAATACAGGAAAAGAGATAATAAGAATTTTGATTTTGAAATGTCAGTAGCTGCAAAATGCATCACTTAATTTTATTTGTTTTTAAGCTATACATGTTGGTGCTCAGGGCTGATATTGGACTCTGAACTCAGGATCACTCCTGGCAGGGCTAATGGAGCATATGTGGTTCCTGCGATTGAATCCAGGTTGGATGCATGCAATGGAAGCAGCTTACCTGCTCTATTACCTATCTGCCTCCAATGCATCACTTTAATAGAAAGTTTTAGCAGAGCAAAGGATAGTATAGTAAAGATATACATCAGTTAGTTGTTTCAGAAGGAAAGAAGGCATTGCTGCAAAGCTAATGAAGCCTTCACCTGTATGAACTTTTCCTAAGGCTCTGATATATAAAAATGGGTACCTGTAATATAATATTTGTTTAAATAAGTGCTTCTTGCCCCATGTAGAGTGGAGGTTGGGAGGCAAAATGGTTGGGTGGCAAAGACAGGTGAATGGAAACTGGAGATGGGAAGTGGACACTGCTAAAGGATCAGTGTTGAAACATTGTATGCCTGAAACCCCATAATAAAAAATGTGAAGATTTTACTAAATAAATTGATGGCAAATAGCAAAATAAAGTATCTAAATCAATAGCAAAATAAAATAAACAAATAACTAAATTTAATTTTATAAATAAAAATAAAATTAATAAAATAAGAGCTTCCCCATAAGTTGTATAAACATCAAGACTCATAACTTGATCCCATTTCTGAAAAACGGTATTCAGGAATTGAATTGAAATAGCTGTGTATTATTCTGTATTGTACTAGATATTATGAACAACACAAAGGATAAGTTTAAGAATTTAGCCATTGATCTCAAGGAGACTTTAACTCTGGTGTCAGGAAAGGAAAGAAAACATTTCTTTCTCACTAGCTCTCTAGATATTGATAAGAAGAGATATTAGTAAGGACCCATGGTCTTATTAATTTTCTGAAAGGTCTGATGAGAGCAGTGGTATTTTTATATTACAAATAAAATATTTTATATGAATATATTCATTGAGTGTTTAACAGTATTTTTTGTTTTGTTTTGTTTTCCAACTACATTTTGTGGTGCCCAGAGCTTATTTCTGGCTCTTCACTCAAGATCACTCCTGGTAGATTCAGAGGATCAGATAGGGTGCTGGGTCAGAAACTCAGTCAACTGCATGCACAGCAAAGTATCTTACCCATTGTACTATTTCTCTGGCCCCATATCTATGTATTTTGACATCACATACAAAGAGCATCAATAAAAAGGCCAGTCCTTTCTTATAGGTTATTTCTATGTTCATTTATTTCAGTATTTATTTATTTCAATACTTTTTGTTACCAGGAATAATACTTGTATGATCACATTCAGTTGGAATAAATCTTAACTAATTTAGTAGATGCTTTTCTTTTTGATTATTTTTACTTTATTTTGATATCATGGTTTACAAATTTGTTCATAAATAGCAGGCCTCCATGCCAAAGGCCTTTTGTTTTTACAAAGCTTAGGGGGGATACGGGGCTTGGACCACCCCAACAGCCTTCCATCTCCTTCCTCTCAGACTCCAGGGAGACCCTGCAGCCCAGGGGACCAGTGAGGTGGGTGCTGAGGAGGAGTTTAAAGGGCACCCCAGGCTTTTTACAACCTCAACAGCATAAGAAGGGCTCGCTTCTGGAAGTCACAGGCAACTTTCCTTCCTACCAGTGTCCATTCTGAAACTGTGTAGGGGCAAGTATATACAATTAATTAGGATATCATTGGGTTTAATCTGTTTGTCATATACAGAATGTCTATGTTGTATACTTTCCTTCCCCACTTGGCTCACCACCCAGAAGCTCATTTTTAGTCTTTTACTCCTTCACTCCCCACCTATTACCCCACCTTTTACCATTTTTATTCTCAGTTCTTGGATCCCCAAGAAGCACATCATTATCTCCACTCAGGTCAGCTGCCAACCAGCTACCATAGTCGAAAAATAGACTCTCAGGCTGAGAAGAAACCCAGAACTCTGTTCCTATTTATCTATTCTTAGCAGCCTCCTGTCCTCCACTTACCTTCACTGTGTAACTATGGTTGCTACCATACTAGGTTTCTGATTAGTCCCCACTCAAAGACATTTTTCAATACGGGACTGCTGGGAGTCATTTTTCAGACTCCAGAAGGTCAAATCACAGATC
>PVKC010031632.1:0-14481 GCA_004027635.1 Crocidura indochinensis | reverse complement strand
TTATGATTTCAGAGTGTGCTGTATGTATGGAAAATTTTCTTAATGACATTTCACATTTCACAGAATTTTTGAAATATGATCTATATCTGCAGTACTATTAAAAAGTATATGTTTTTTCAGTACCAAGTTTCTTATCTTTTAAAAAGAAAACTGACAAGAAAACAAGAGATTTTTCTACTTAATAATTAAATATAAAAAAGCATTTTCATGATTTTAGCGTGATATTTCTCAGGAAAAAAAACATCTAATTATATTTTTGTGATATTTATCTTTGAATCAAATTGACAATCCTTGTGTGCCCTGATAAGACTGGTAAACAACTGGGACAAAGGACAAGTTTGCAGTTCAGGGTTCTTAGTTCTGGGGTTCTCTCAGGAAAAGCAACCCTCCAAATCTAAAAAAAGAACAGAGGTTTCCTCATTGCAAACACTACAAAACAAAAATCACATTTGCTTCAATAGATACTTTTTTTAATGCTGCAAGCACATTTTATGAAGTGGAGATGAAGAAAGTGTAGAAGAAAATGTATATATAAATGATTAAATGCACCAGACATTTATATATTGCACTAATTCAGGTAACAGTAAATATTTGAAAAATCGTAGGTATTAATTTTTAGTAGCCTTTTCCATTTTCTCACTCTACAATTTGGATTGTTATTTTAGCAAATAATTTTGTTTTCTGGGTAGAATTCTGCTAGATATTTTTAACCAGTATATTCTGCTTTCATCTTCTATTTATCTCATTCTAGCTTTGAATCTTTGAGACTCTGAGGATTATTGGCTGCACATGACTGAAGCCAGAAGCTCTTTGCAACTTCTCAAATACTGACAATTTTTTTGCTACTAGAGGGCCTGGTTTCTTTCTTTGTCCCTTGCCTATTTTGTTGAGACAGCCAACTATAGAAAGTTTCTCATATATATAAGATCAGAATAAACATATCTAACAAATATTCATAAAGAAGCATGAGATAAATTTTGAAATGACAATGAATCAGAAACAATTTTCTAATAGTTCGAAGTTTGGGTTAATAACTTGTTCACTAGTGTAACCTTTGTTATTTCTGCTCCACTTTTATTATTTCAATTTAAAAATCATTTTCTGATTGGAAAGAATCAGAAAAAAACAGTATCAGAATAGACAAGTATCAAGCAATGTCACTCATATATGGTATATAAATAAATTACTGAATAAATAAGGCAATAGTAAACTTTAAGACTTTAAGAGCATGTTAGTGCTTATGAGACATAATGGGCATATTGGGTGAAAGGAAAGGGCATATTGGGTGAAAAGGAATTAATAACCTGGTAAAAGATAAATTGAACATTGAACTCAGTGTAGTATATAAAGTATTTATTTATGATTAACACATGAAGCTTTCATAATGCTCTAAGTCAATGTTACTTCAATAAAAATATTTTAAATACAAAATTTAAAGCTTTGAGTATACATGGATCAAAAATGGATCTTTGAGGATTGTGAAATGAAACAGCAAGTGTTCTTCAGTAATGGATATACTATATATAATGGATTAGGAAAGTGCTTTCTAAAATTTAATATAGACAGCATGTTAAAAATTCAGATAAATTGGATTTCCAATTTTGTTTGTCAAGAAAGTAAGTTAGTTATTTTGTGATCTACATACATTTATATTCCTGATTGTTACCACCATTGTTGCTATTGTTATTATGATCATAAGAGTATATTTATTCTAATGCTATCCACTTATTTTCTTACTATAATTTTTGCTTAAGAAATGCAATTAATTAAGAAAATAATTAAATTTTAATTTAAAGCTACTGATTTTGAAACTATAAATATTTTATCTTTTTTCCCCAAAGGAAAGATTTTGTTGTTGCTTTCTCACAGTCCCAATCTCCACACCCTACTTTACTACAAAGGGTATGGGGAAGGGTTTTTAACAAGCAAAATTAGGTCAGAGTCAGAAATATAGCGTATTTGTCGGTGTATAACACGACTGGGCGTATAAGACAACCCCCTAATTTTGCAGTTAAAACATAGATTTAGGCCTATATTCGCTTTATCAGACAGACTGTTCCTGTGCTGCATGTGTTCCTGGGCTCATGTACCACAGTGAGCCAGTCACAACAAGCAAAGGTTCAAAGGGTACACTGTAATAGACTTCCTCTCTGACTCTGGCCCATTTGAGCAGGCTTTTGACAGTGTAGATTCGGGTCCAGAACATTGCCTAATTTGCATGCATCAAAAGCCTGCTTGGATTGGCTGAGTTAGAGAGACAGTCCGAGCAGCCTGGCAGTGATTGGTGCAGGATTGTGTTGGAAAATTCTTTTTGTGGCAATATTCAGACAATTTTCGTTTAGCGGCATATTGAAACATTTTTCGGGATATACTCGGCATGTAAGACGACCCACGATTTTCGGTTGACTTTTTTTGTTTGAAAAGTCGTCTTATACGCCAAAAAATACTCTATTTTATCTTTCTCAAAATATTTTATACTTTGTTAGTGTTGTTTTGAGCATATAATTAGTAACAAAAATGAATATTCAGTCTCTGCCTAGTTCTTTTTTCCCTATAGTTTGTCACTGCCCCCATTTTAATGCTTATTAAACATAAAATACTTCTACTTTTATTATGTGTGCAAAATAGATATACCACTGTACCTTTTATTAGATGTTCTAGTATGATGAAAATGAATACAAGGTGTTATGCACTTAAATAGTGAAGATACACTTTAATAGATTTAGTCGACATTTGACACTATTGTCTTTGTGTTCAGAAATCTGTTCAAAGTTAAATAATTTATTATTATGAATGCTATTAAAATAGACAGAAGTAAAATTAAAATAAACCAAACAGTCTCACCCAGATCAGTATTCACCATCAACATGACCACTTACACCTGATCTGGCATATGTACAATATAGAGATGATTCAATAGGAAGTAACAAGAGAGACATGTATAAATGAAACATATAAATAGCAGTCTACTGAAGTAGTATCATGGTAGAATTGAGTAAGTGCTGAGAATGTATCTATCACAGTTTAAACAACAGTGCTTTAAGAATGGACTACATTTGTACAGTTTCTTTGAAGCAAATAGAATCTGATCTGGTTGTTGAAGCATGCATACAGATCCAAAGACCTCAAAGTGTCATATTCTAAGTAGGGGGAAAGAACAAAACAAAGACAGATGGAACTTATAGTGAACATAGGTATGAACAAAGGCATAAACACAAGGTAGAAGCACAAAGGTATGAACAAAAGAAGTTCTCTCTTGCCTGTGCAAGAGGTGAGGTATGAAGGTGAACTGAAGTGAACATTAGTGAACTGAAGGTGAGGCATGCTGTCTAGGAATGGTGAGGCACTCCTGATGGTGTTATTCAAAAAATACATGTCCCAAAAGGAGTGTTTTAGAATTAGTCTGGCAAGTAGAGCTTAAATTAAAAATAGATAACAGTAAATTAGAGGCTATAATTAGGGGGGATGAGTTTAGAGAGTAGATTGGGTAGTTTTTACCATTTGTTTTAGTTGCTTATGATGGGTTATGAGATTGGACAATGGTAGGGAGTGTAAGAATTCAATGGAAGGAAATAGGGCTCATAAAAACTCACAGTTTTGATTTATGAAAGTAGTATAATTTCACTTTTTTCTTTTAGCAACAGAAAGGCCACATTATGAATTTTACTTCAAAAAGTTAACATAATCTTAATCATTACGTGAAGGAGAAATTGTGGAGTTAGGTAGTCTAACTTTATAGGAAAGTCAAATCAAAGTACTGAGTTTAAGTTACTTGCCTTAGGTTTTTAACTACCAAGAAAGTTAAATATTTCTCTAAACAAATATTGTGTATCGTTTTATAAATAAATTGTGTCTGAAATTCAT
The DNA here is from genome assembly GCA_004027635.1 of Crocidura indochinensis. Taxonomy (NCBI): domain Eukaryota; kingdom Metazoa; phylum Chordata; class Mammalia; order Eulipotyphla; family Soricidae; genus Crocidura; species Crocidura indochinensis. The sequence goes on along the minus strand of PVKC010031632.1, from coordinate 10,617 downwards.
TCTCTCCATAGAGTCGGGGCCAACCATGCAAAGCAATAACCTTCCCCTTTATAGATATCTTCAGCCCCAGGAGGTTGTAATTTTACTGTGACTGTGAAGCTGGTGTTTTTATTTATTTTAAATAGAAGATGTAATTTAAATAGATGAAGAAGGATATATGTAATTATGGACATTAGGGATTTAAAAGGGTTATTTTGGGGAGAGGGGAAGAGAATGTTATGGAGTGTAATGGAGAGATTGGGCCATATTCAGCTCTGCTAAGGGAATACACCTGACTCTATTCACTCCTGGTGATGCTCAGTGGCCATATTTAATGCTAGGCATAGAACAGGGTTGATTATGCACAAAGCAAGGTGTTAACCCTTGACCAATCTCTCTTGTCTCTCTGGTCCTCGGCATTTAAAATTTCTATAGTACTTTTAAGGAAGTGTTTTGGATGCTACCTACATTAATTCAGAGGCCTCATACTAGTTTTTATTTTGTTTTGTTTTTTAGAGAGATTGTGTTGAGAATCTATGCTTGCAGAATAAATGTGTAATATCATTAAAGGGCTTGTTATTTTTCCTCCGAGATAGTGGCTTACATGTTTGTTAAAGTACCTAAAATAGCATGTGATGGGAACTGCTATTATCCTTATTTCACAGATGAAAACAGAAAAGCATAGTTTAATATAAGTTAGTAAACTGCTTTGCCTTTATAGGCAGAACATTATGGTTGGCAGGAGGATTCAAATCAATTTGTCTGATTTCAAAACCCTTCTGCTTATTTGTTTTGATTTTTGGATCACATTTGACAGTACTCAGCGTTTACTCCTGGATTTGTGCTCTTGAATAACTTCTGGTGATCCGAAGGGTCATATAGGAAGTTGGGGGGTTGCACCCATTTGCAAGGCAAATGCTCTCCCTGCTGTACTATCTGTCCAACTCCAAATACCCTGTTGTTTACAACTCTTTGCATGTGGAATGAGAAAGATTGATACAAATAGATAATTAAAGCATTAATTTTCTAATTCCAAGAAGGGGGAGTGGGAATAAAAGGGTTTCAAATGTAAGAACATAAAGACTAAACATGGATGGGAAATAATCCTCAAGTTTAGTAGGAAGCAGGTCACCAAAAACTTGAAGATGGTATAATGAAATATAAAAAATGTAGGTAATCATTGGTAGAAGGAAATGGATGAGGTTAATTTGGAACATGCCTGAGAAAGTTTAACAGGGAAAAACATACAGAGATGCAGGGTACAGCAAAAGAGAATAGCTCTTGTTGGTGGTTATGAAAAGTTGAACCCTGAAGCTATATCTATCAAATGGGCAAATCTTTCCCACCCTCTCCAGACTCCTTTTCTTTTCTTGAAAGACAGCTTTCTGTAGATAAAGGAGCGAGTGGATTAGCCTTTTGTTTCATGTTTGTATTAGTACTTTTCTGATAACTTTAAAATATTTTGTGCATGGGGCCAGAGAGATAACATGGAGCTAGGGCATTTGCCTTGCATACAGAAGGACAGTGGTTCGAATCCCAGCATCTCATATGGTCCCCTGAGTTTGCCAGGAGCATTTTCTGAGTGTAAAGCCAGGAATAATCCCTGAGTGCTGCCGGGTGTGACCCAAAAACAAAACAAAACAAAAAAAAGAAAATATTTTGTGCAGTGAATGACATTTTTATTATGACTAGTCTAAATATGCTAAATCTAGAAAAATTTTTGAATTTTTCTTTTTGAGATTTTGTCCCCCTCAATAATGCATCCAAATTTCTGTGAAGGTCTTCCTTATATTATTGTATTATTAATACAATATCTATTATTGAATGTCATTGGAATTATTATAATGGTGATATAATATAAGTGAACATTTAATAATTTGATAAGAGAATATTAATATTTTTCCATTTAAAATGTGTTTTAGGGGGCCAGGCGGTGGCGCTGGAGATAAGGTGCCTGTGCTAACCTAGGACGGACTGTGGTTCGATCCCCCGGTTCCCCATATGGTCCCCCGTGCCTGCCAGGAGTGACTTCTGAGCGAATAGCCAGGAGTAACCCCTGAGCATCACCGGGTGTGACCCAAAAACAAAAACAAAAACAAAAAATGTGTTTTAGAAATACGTAAGATGATTTTGGTTTTCAAGTTGCACTGAAACTTGAATGTTTAACAAAGTACTGCATTTGCTTCACAAGAAATAATATATTTAATTGTTTTGTTTTGTTTTGGGGCCACTCCTGGATGTACTTGGGGGTTACTCCAGGTTCTGCATTCAGAAATCAACTTGGCAGGTTTGGAGTGACCAAATGAGATGTCAGGGATCAAACCCAGGGGCCACATGTAAAGCAAATGTCCTACCCACTTGCTATCATTCCAGCCCCTAGTACGTTTTTCTTTCAATAAGTGGAATTTAAATTTAGTGTCCTATTCATTGCTGGCAAAGATTCTTAAAGTTTATTAGATCATGTTTTGTTTCAGTATTCATTCTCTAAGTAAATATATTATATATATTTTTCTACTTAGTCTACCAAGAGATTCTTAAAAATGGATTTATCATATACTTTATTAAAATTTTATTCTTTAAAATGTTTTAATGATAAAAACTCGGGCCCTTTCTTTCAGCAAACATTACAAACTCAGCCCAACAATAAACAGTTCCCATTGCAGTGAAAATAAATGGATTCTGAACATATAAAAATAGTATCATGGTCACACTACTGGGAAATTCCAACTTTCCCAAGTGCTGAAGTAGCAAAGCAACAGAAAGAGTGAGTAATATTCTGAATTAGGCTACAGTGACATTATCATGTTTGCAACATGGCTTTTGTTACTAGGAAAATTTATGAGACTAATCCAGACTTTACCAGAAAATACCAGTTTGGAATCTTCTATTACAGCCTCAGAAATATAAACTATCCTTGACTTTTAAAAGACTTCTTTTGATGTTCTTAACTAGGGAAAATGTGCATCTGAGAAAAATTGTTTTATGCATATTTAATGATAGCTCTAAAGAACTTTAAGTAACAAACAAGAGGTATAAAGGGAAGAGCTCTGGTTTGGGAATTAGAAGCATAAGTGGAGTAATATCCCTGAATTTCATTGGAAAAGTCTTTTGGAAAAGTAAGAAAGTATGCCTTGCAGAGGATAATAGATCATGTTCAAAAAAAGCAGGAAACACAAGGTTATAGAAGTAGGAGCCAGAGGAGGAGAGAGAGAGGATCATTTCTGATGCTACAACTCCAAAGAGGTTCTTTTGGTTTTGCTTTGACCCAAAAACTTCTGAATGTCCTAGAGAAACCTAGTGGGGTTTTTTTCCTTCTGGTTTTAGGCTACTGAAACCAGTGTGTGAAAATGTTTTCTGCCCTGCCCTCTTTAAGTAGTTGGCTCTAACAAGTTTGTTACCACACCTCTAACTGCACTTTCTCAGCAAGTATTTTTTTCTTGGCCTACATTATTTCCAGACAGTATTGTTCATTTTGTTTTGTTTATAGTTTCTAAATGAAATTTTTCTTTATCTTAATTTTTGTGTGTGTTTGTGCCATTACTGCTCATATTGAACTGTTAAGACATAGGAACAAAACATACTTATAATATAATTGATTCTTAAAAAGAAAACTATGAATTTCTATGAATTTGTGAATGCATGTTTGACTTTTGAGATAGTTCCATAACTTTTAAATACAGAGATAATATTTAATGAAACTATTGATAAGAATTACCTTGCATATTTATCATTATACTTTGTAATTTATGTAATACTCCAGATAATATAATTATTGCTTCTCTTTTGTCCTTGAGATTGGGGGCTAGATTGATGGTACAGTGAGTAAGGTTCTTGCCTTGAATACACCAGGTTCGATCTCTGGTATCCTATATGATCCCCCAAGCACCACCAGGAGTGATTCTTGAATGCAGAGCTAAGAGTAACCTCGGACCATTAAGAAGTGTTCCCCAAATAGAGAAATGTGAGGTTTTAGAATATCTTTGCTCCTTGTCTCACATTAATAAATCTTTAAGCTACAAAGTCAACATTCTCCCAACATGCCTCAGTGAAAGACACCTCAGAACCTCTTTTTACTATCTCTTCCTTCCACTTCTAAAAGGCATAAAAAGCACTGGCTTACAAATATTACATTTTGTCTTTTTTTTTTTTTTGAGTCACACCTGGCTGTGCATAGGGTTTCATTCTCCTTATCTTTACTTTACTCATAAAACTTTGGGAATTTTATGTGTTCAAATCCAGATCATCCATGTTCAAGGCAAATAAATGCATTATCTTCTGTTCTATTTCTTTGGCCACTTTGATATATTTTTAAAACAATATTTCTTAAAAGTCATTCTACTATATATTTCATTTGATTATAGTGTCCAATCAATGATATTTAATATATGCCAATCTAATTAATTAATTTATATCTTTAGTTTTTATTAGAGTTTAAAATCTTAGGGGATGGAGGATAGCACATCCCTAGGATGTTTGCCTTGTATGCAGCTGACCTGGGAGGGATCAGGTTAGATTCCCGGCATCCCATATGGTCCCCCAAACCAGGAGCGATTTCTGAGCGCATAGCCAGGAGTAATCCCTGAGCACTGCTTGGTGTGGCCCAGAAATGAATCAATCAATCAATGAAGTTTAAAAAAGTAAAAATAAAAGGGCCAGAAAGATAGCACAGTGGTAAGGTATTTGCCTTGCATACAGCTCATCCAGGACAGATGGTGGCTAGAATCTCGGCATCCCATATGGTCCCTTGTCCCTGCCAGGAACAATTTCTGAGCACAGAGCCAGAAGTTATCCCTAAGTGCAGCCAGGTGTGACCCAAAAATAAAAAAAATAAATAAAAATAAAATATCACTGTAGTACTCATTTTATAAACCTCTCTCCAATCTTCTTTAATACTCCCTGAGATATTTGTGAAATTTTTAAGGAAGTGGGTCTTAACATTGTTTATTGGAGACTGAGAGAGTAGAATGACCAAGATACTTGCCTCCCAGCTTTGATCTCTGGCATTTTATGGGACTAGCACCATTAGAAATCATCTCTGAGTGCAGAGCTAGGACTAATCCCTGAACACAGTCTGATGTGACTCAGAAATCAACAGAAAAAAGTATTAATTAAATTCACATATGTTTCCCAATCTCAGAAAATCATGTTTCTGAACTTTATATTCTTCTTTTATTTGGAATCTTTTATTTTAGGTGTTTCTGTAGAGCCCAATATTAAATTCTTAAGCCAAAAGACTTTCTTTTTCATACAGAACATGATGCCAATAGGTAAATATGAGAGTTACAATAAAAAGAGCAGTAAAAGTAAAGCAGCTTTTCCCACAACCTGTTAGCTGAGTGCAGTCTAGAACCACCTTTTTGGCAGACTCTCCTTGGATCCTATCCTCCAGAAACATATACTCTGTGTTCTGCCAGGGATGGGAGGAACCTGGTTTCAGGCACTATCATTTGAATGTAAGGGTAAGTGTTATTGCCAAGTCTAAACATCTATGTGTTACGTTATCAACACCGAAGTGCATTTTGTGGATACATTTTATTGCAAATGATGGAATACTGAGATAGTTGAGGTAATTATTATTGCCTCTCTGTTATACTCGAGTCATCTGAGGCTTGAAAGAGCAATGTTATTGGCTCCAATGCCCACATCAAGTTAGTTGTTCTCCAAAGCTAAGCTAATGTACTCCACTGAAGGACGACACCTCAAAATGTCTAAGTCATTATTTTCCCCCCTGCAAGGTATAAGGGACTTTATGGACCGTTCATGATGAACACAGAAATCACAACAACCTTAAACCTCACTTAAGAAGCGTTGCCTAAGCCTATGTATATCCTCACTCCATTTGAAATACGAAGTAAAATGAAACGAAGATGACTGAGTATATACTCTTAATTTTTGTGTATAAACATTCAAAAACATTTTATTGCATTATTGTAATTCATTTGGACTTGCTGTCCTTTTAATCTCTCTATATAGTCTCCAAATTTGTTTTCTTGGATTCACGTTGTCTTTCTTTAGAATTTGTTTTATCAGCAAATAAAGATATCCTTTTATTTTGTTTTATTTTATTTGGTTTGGGCCAAATACTCCTGACTGTTTCAAGAATCACTCATGGATGTGCTCTTAGGAACACATACAGTGCCAGGGATTTGAACTGTGATTGGCCACTTGCAATACAATAGCTTAATTCTGGTTCAATCTGACCCCTTAAAATTTCTATTTAAAGGTAAAATAGCTTAAATCATTATCCCACCTTATCTCTTTTGGTGACATATTGTACATATGCATAGAAATAATTTCTAAGCTTCATCCCTAAACCCTAAGGATCTTTTCTGTAAATTCGGATTTTACCTACCATCTCCACCCATTTGCCAACTCTACCCACAGTAAAAACTTTTTACTTCCCTTAACATGCCACTTCTTTAAGTCCTAGCATCCAATTAATTCCTAACCTGTGATGTTCTACATCAGTGTTTTGTTGATTTACATATTCATTTATCAATCCTTCATTCATGTTCATATTCTATATTCACTTTCAGACAGCATCTAACCCTAAATGGCAACCATCTCACAATATTATGGCACCACTTTGTTTACTTCATATCACATATCAGTATTAAATGTTCTTATTCAGTTATTGTATTCTATGCCCTTTTGCACTTCCTTCTTCCCATTGTCTAAGCTGCTTTTATTTCATTTTATTTTATTTTTTCAGTTCCCGGTATCAAACACAAAGTCCCTTATATGCTGGGCAAGTGCTCTATCACTGAGTTCTATTCACAGTTTCATTCTCATCTCCTAGAATGTAAACTCCTTTCAATCAAAAGTTGTCTCTCTTGTTCATTGCTGTTTCTAGAATCCATATAAAACTGTTGTCACACAGTTGTTTTCAGTAAACCAGGTCAAAATAGTATAAAATATAATTAGTAAAAGTAAACTGCAGGGCTTGATCCCATAGAAGACTTTTCAGCAATTTAAAAGTAACCTATTACATTACTCATGAAAATAAGTTTCTCCTATATTCTGGATTCATTAAAAAATAAAGTGAATTTAAAATAAGACTTCTTTAATACTCTTGATCTATACAATTTATAAACACATATATTTTCATATATTGTAATTATTTTATGTTATTATTAATTTATGTTATTAGTTTATAATTTAAGTTTGTTATATTTAAAATTAATTTATCCAGGATAATTAGTTAGAAGGAAAGTTTTTATCCAAAGCTAACTCTCAAAATTAATTTAAATCCTAACCTGCTATTTTGTATCCTAACTGTAGTTAATTTAATAACTGTAGTAAATTTCCTTCATTTAAAACATTTCTGAGACCCTGAAAGGTAAATGATAAAAGCATGGTACAAGCATGTGTAAGAGCCTGGGTTCAATTTCAGGCACTGTATTTCCACATCAGAACTGCATGTGACTCCCCAAACTGGGGCACCCTTTTTGTCTTATATATCTGTGACTCTAATATGGCTTTGTCTCCTTTACCTCTCAGTACTGCCTGTGTAAACACCAATGACCAGGCCAAAGTTAGACCAAAGTTAGCCAGAAGTGGCCCTGAGCCCCTGAGAAATTCTAAATGTTACCCCTAAACAAAACAAATCAAAGAACTAATCTTGGACCAGGATCTTCAAGAAAATCCTTATTGGCCCCACAGTCTTATATATGGGTCTCTCTTTTCTTTCAAAAGATCATCAAGCAAATGATGGTGCTGGGGTGGGAAGAGAGAGGGAATTGGAGGTAAATGGTAGAACTTTATAAATCAGTTCCCTAGGAATATTCTTCTGCATCTGTAGTGGACATTTAGATTTCCAAGGCTTATTAATATAGCTTAGACATACTTGACTCTTCAAGCTACTTTAGGAACTTCTTACTCTGAGACCAGTGTAGTAACATAGCAATAGGATGTTTGCCTTGCAAATGACTGACCCAGGATGGATGTGGGTTTGATCCCCTGCATCCCATGTGGTTCCTTGAGCCATGAACAATTTCTGAGCTCAGAGCCAGGAGTAACCCCTGAGTGCCAATGGGTGTGACAAAAAAAGAAACTTCTTACTCATAAACAAGTTTAGAGATGGAATGTACAATTATTGGAATACAGAGAAAATAATTTCTAATGTAAGGTATTTCTTTATCCCATAGAAATAAAATGGTAAGATCAAGTATGAGTATATGTCTATAGTGGCAAGGCAATTAACATGTGGTTTTAAAATAGGGATATAAGTAATAAAGTTGTCATTTTGATAGAATGTTAGAATTAGGGTGGGGTTAAGTATCCCTAACATACTGCTATATGTCTAGACATAATGAACAATCCTGTTATGTTTAAGTCATGTTTATAATTATAATGAAACCACTGTTAGTTTTTGAGCTCATGACACATTCCAAATGTCTTTTAACCTATGAGTAACCAAAAACAGTTATTACAGTGCCTGGTATTTTGAAAACAAGTGAGTTAATGAGCTACAACAATCACATACCTATTCTTTCTAAGGGGGATTTTTTTAAATTAAGTATTTGCATTTATTGGATATGGTTAGCTATCTTGGAAATCTTTAGAAAATAAGTGACAGTCTTTGTTGTTTATCTTTGCTTCTTTGAATCTGAGATGTGCTCAATAAATATTTGTTTTAGAAGGATAATATTTTATAGAATCTAAATGCAGTTGTAGGGCACAGCTAACATACTTTATTCCTAAAAGGTAAAAAGGCCAGAGAATTCTAAAAGTCTAAAACCAAAAAATGTGGGTTTTATTACTATAGTTTATACCGAAGTCATGATCATCATTGTAGTTAACTCACTAGGTATTTGTAAGAGCCCATAAAAATAATCTCCCACAATCCACATTTGAGCAACTTTTAAACCAAAATATTAGGAATTACTCTGTTGAACAGGGTTAATTATTTAAAACTTGTATGAATATTTATTCAAAATCAAATATGCAAGCAAATATGTATTACACTCCTATTTGAATGTGAGGGAAAAAATATACTTTCTAGGTGACAGGAATCTATTCTCTAAAATCTTCCGAAACTTTTCTGGTGGCAAAATTTAAATTTTCTTCCTTGTATAGACTAGCCAAATATGGGTACTATTCTACAAATATTTAGTGTCATAGAAGATCTGGCTTTTTTTTTAAGAGGTGTGGACATAAAGATAAGGTATTGATCATCATTCAGCAGTACATAAACTAATCAAAATAGTAAACATGCACATAATTGTATGCAATAGTATTAGATAAGTAGTCTGCACAACATAGTGGGAACATAAAAATAGGGAGGTTAAGGGATTCTCATCTAAAGAGATGAGAATGTTTAAGCTTTTATGAAGGATAGACATCTTCACCAGGTTGAATCTACATATAAATAAAATATGGATATCAGTGAAAACAGGAATGGGATAGGGTGGGCAGGACTAATGAAGCTAACATAGATTGCTCTAGTGGATTCAATTTTATTTATTTTGTGATAATTGAGGAATGATAAAGTATATTAGCAGTTGATGGTGAGAAAAGAATAATTGTTGTGGTGCAAACCTGGAAGAGATGGACAGTTCTGCTTTAGACCTGAGTAGAATTGATATTTAGAAAGTAGCAGGAAATCAGAAAATTTTACAGGATTTTCTAGGAAAAGAATTTGGAAGCCAGAGTTGCAATTCTGTCTAAGAAGCACATTATTTTTGGTCAACAATCGTCTAATCTGAAAAGATCAAAATATAGATTGGTATATGTCTATAGAATATCAGAAGTCTCTATTTTGCAAAATATCTGTGGACGTTCAGTTTATTCCCTAATTTTATGCATGAGATAATATATCAGAAATCAAAGCATATTTTGCACTAAAATTCAAAGTTATTTTATAGTTGAAAGGATTATTTAAAGTAATTTTATTGAACTCTTTTTTTTTGTTTTTGTTTTTGTTTTTTTGGGTCACACCCGGCAGTGCTCAGGGGTTACTCCTGGCTCCATGCTCAGAAATTGCTCCTGGCAGGCACGGGGGACCATATGGGGCACCGGGATTCGAACCGATGACCTTTTGCATGAAAGGCAAACGCCTTACCTCCATGCTATCTCCCGGGCCCCTATTGAACTCTTTGTTATTCACTTAGTGAAGAAATGACTAGTATGTGTAAAGTTTATCTTTAATGCTATTTTCTATACAGTAGACTGCAATAATAAATTCAAGGTCCAAGAACACATAAATCAGTATAACTTATCTATTTCATATTTACATTTATGTAAATGTTTAACACAGTACTACTATTTTATTAGCCCTTTATGTAAGTACTTGGGGGCAAAAATCCGGAGAAACACATAATGAAATTGTGATGCCTTTGGCTGCATAATTATGGGAAACGTATCTTGTGATAGGAATTATCCCTTATGTTCTTGAGATAAAGATAGAAATCAGAGCACAGAGAAACATGGTGAAAATTAAGAGGAAAATATTTATGTTGTTGCTTAAGAGGCAGTATGTGCAACTCTTTTCAAAGTTATTAATAGATTTGAGAATAACAATATAAGCAATTTCTCCTAAATAGAAGCAAGTCTAAAAGAATAGACTTCCGTCAAAAGTGGCTGCTGTTAGGGAGAGGGGAAGCTGAATTCAAACAGTTTTGTGAGAAACTGGAAAAG
>PVKC010031631.1:0-14474 GCA_004027635.1 Crocidura indochinensis | reverse complement strand
CACTTCATGAAGCTCACCACAAAGAGTCGTGAGTGCAGTTACAGAAATAACTACACTGAGAACTACCATAATCATGTGAATGAATGAGAGAACTGGAAAGCCTGTCTAGAGTACAGGTGGGGGTGGGGTGGGATTGGAGGGAGATTTGGGACATTGGTGGTGGGAATGTTGCACTGGTGAAGGGGGGTGTTCTATACATGACTGAAACCTAATCATAATCATATTTGTAATCAAGAATAAAGAAAAAAAGCCAAAAAAGCACATTGTTGTGGCTTAGGAAATAAAACATGAATATTATAACTGGAAAAATAGCTCTGAAGGCTGAGCATATGCTTTTTTTTGCAGAAGGCTGGGTTCGGATGCCTGGCACTGCATTTGGTACCTGCTAGGATTGAATACTGAGCATAGAACTCGAAATAGCCTCTGTGTACTACTGGGTATGGAAAAAAAGCCAAACAAAATATATCTAATATTGGGCTTAAATAAATCTATGTAAAACAAGTACTTAAAAGTGTTTGTGATACATGTAATTCATATTTCACCAAACAGAAGTTTTAGTGTCAAAATTTTCATATATAACAACCATAATAAAAGTGTGAAATCAAGGTTGATTATAAACTTTGTTGAGAAAAATAAAGTTCTCAATTTGGCTAGACACATATTTTCTTTGTTCTCAATTTCCAATGAATTTTTAAAAATTATTTAACTTACTGAAGAATGGTTTAACAAATATCCGGTGTTGCACAGTTTTATGCAAATTGTGAAGTAATCGTCTTTATATTTTGCTCTAAATTTTTCGAATTTAGCTTCAAATTGCTCATAGACTGATTTTAAATGACACTAAATTAATATCCTTTCAATATTTTATTAAATGGAAGCACAAGAAATTATACCAAAGAGGAAAGAAAATAATAAATATTTGTCTGGAAAACTGAGCAAAGAAGTTTAGGTATTGGCTTGAAAGACTGGAGCATTTACTTTTGGTTTTTTTTTTTGGGGGGGGGGTTGGGTCACAGACGGCAGTGCTCAGGGGTTCCTCCTGGCTCTATGCTCAGAAATTGCTCCTAGCAGGCTCGAGGGACCATATGGGATGCCAGGATTCGAACCACCATCCTTCTGCATGCAAGGCAAATGCCCTACCTCCATGCTATCTCTCCTGCCCCTGGAGCATTTACTTTTGATGTGGGAGGAATACTTTTGAACTTAAGTACTACATGGTTCCCTGACCACTACACAGTCCCTTGTGCACCAACAGGAGTGGCTCTTAAGTGCTATGGGCTAAACATTTTTTAAATTAAAAAATAAAAAAGTTATGACCAGAGTGAAAGAACATTTACCTTGCATGTGGGCAACCCAGATTCAGTCTCCAGCATCCGATATGGTCACCCAAGCTCACCAGGAGAGATTTCTGAGTGGAGATCCAGGAGTTAACCCTGAACACTGGCGATTGTGACCCCAATACATACATACATACATGCATACATACATACATACATACATACATATATAAACACACATATATACTCATCGCATTGATATATAAGCATATAAGCAATTGAGCTGGAGAGTTATTTCACAGAACTGATTCTTGGAGGCAGGGAGAAGTACAAAGGAAGGAAGGATCACTGGCAGATTAGTCAAAAGAAGCAGGTATTCTGGGGGTGGGTCTGCTATTAGTACATATGCATGAAACTATCATTAATAGTCTTATGAGTCACAGTGCTTCAATAAAAATTAATAATATAAATATGTGATGCAGGTAAGACAGCATCAAATCAAAACAAAACATTATCTTACATATTAAATAGCTGCTTTAGAAGAATTAATCCCAATGCTAAACTTTTTTTGGTAGGGGCCACACCCAGCTGTGCTCAGTGCTTACTCTTGGTTTTATGCTCAGGGATCACCACTGGCAGGGCTCAGGAGACCAGATGGACCACTGTGGGTCAAGCTTAAGCCATCCACTTGAAAAGTACAGGTGGGGGTGGGGTGGAGAGGAGGGAGATATGGGACATCGGTGATGGGAATGTTGCACTGGTGAAGGGGGGGTGTTCTTTACATGGCTGAAACCCAACTACAGTCATGTTTGTAATCAAGGTGTTTAAATAAAGATAGTAATACCATATGTATTATCTCTCTGACCCTGGAGAATAAATGTCAGTGTTAAATATTCAAAACAATTTAGATATATGTAATGATGAGAATTCAAGAGTGTTGATGTTTTAAAATTTTCTAATTATACTATGGGGCACTGTTATTTTCTAGAAGATATTTTAATGGAGAGCTCATTTTATCTTCTTTAGGATGTGGGGTATTTGAATCTTGGGACATAGTTGCAGTGCTCAGGGACTATGCTAGAGGACCGACTATGTGATGCAGGGTATTCTATATACTTGGCCCTGATCTCAAGGCTTTCTTGGCATGTAGCAAACCCTATTTTCATCCCCAGTGACGCACAGGTTACCAAAGCATCTCCAGGAGTGATCCCTGAGCAAAGAACCAGGAATAAGACATGAGTATTACCAGGTATGGTCCAAATGCCCTTTTCTCAGTAGAGATTTGATACTCTCTTCTATTTATGGAATTAGTTATGAGTTTACTGAAAAGATGTCATATATGGATATATTTATCATATGTATCAAAATATTTGATCAATATATCAAAATATTTGAATTTATTAATAAAATAAACTCTAAAATTAAAGTAATATTATGAAAATATTTAATGTCTTTTCAGTATCAATGACAAACATTAGAGATAAAGTACATAAATACTACTTATGCTAATTCTTTCAGATATTCTTTTGAAGCTTATAAATAGAAATATTTTCATCTTTATTTAAACAACTTGATTACAAATATGATTGTAGTTGGGTTTCAGTCATGCAAAGAACATCACCCTTCATCACTGCAACATTCCCATTACCAATGTCACAGGTCTATAAATAGAAATTGTAATGTACATGATTATTCTATATTTATTAGAATTTGTCTTTTTGAAAGCTTATTTAGGGTCCTTGTCTTCACAGAGTCACAAGTTGTATATAAAAATAAAAGAGAACGAAGCTTTGTTTTTTACAGCTTCTTTATTCAAATTTGGGGCTCAATATAGTTACCCTACCAAAAAATTAATCCATACATCTGTATCTTTAATTTAAAATTTGATCCAGCATTATGTTCAAGAGCACTTGTCTTGAAGGCATGAAGGCCTGGGTTCAACCCCCAGCAATGACAAAAAAAATGTAAACTATCATTCATTTTACCTATTGTAACAATTACAATAGGGAAATTACAATTTTCCGAGAAAGTTATGCACTAAGCAAAAGACTAATTTTTTTCAACTTTTTTATAAGATCAGCTCAGTTAATATGTGATGACAAATAATATTTCTAATTTTTTTTTGGTTTTGGGGTCATACCCAAAAATGCTCAGGGGTTACTCCTGGCTCTATGCTCAGAAATTGCTCTTGGCATGCTCGGGAAACCACATGGGATGCTGGGATTCGAACCACCATCCTTCTGCATGCAAGGGAAACGCCCTACCTCCATGCTATCTCTCTGGCCCCTAAATTTCTAAGTGCTACATGTTTCTTCTGTAGTATGGATTTTATGTGTAAACATCAACTAAAATACTTCATGTGAATATCTTTTGAAATTCGAGGCACAGATTACTGGGGGCTTAAGCTATGTGTGAGGTCTGTAATTGGCTTTGATTTCAGGATTAGCAAACACTCATCTCAAAACTGGTTAATAGGTAAACAGAAGTCCCTGTCTTCTCTTTCTATAGTAATAGGAAAGAGAGGTAAACTTTCAGTCTGCCACTGTTTAAAACTGGAACACTGCAGTATTCTATTGTTTTAATAATGCCTATACTGCCTAAAGCACTAAGAAAACAATTTGAATCTACTAGCAGACTCAATAACTTTTTATCAGACTATACTTATCATGCCACCTAGTGTTGTAATTCTGAAAAGCAGTGTTTCTCAACCTTTGTTTTACTGATGTCCCCCACAACGCTGTTTCCTTTCTGTGGCTCCCCTTGTGCTATCAGTTTGTCTCCTGGTCTCAGAACATGCTTTCATTAATAAGATTTTCACCCATGATTCCCCCCCTGAAAGTTTCTAGGGATACATAAATTTAAATTCTGGAATTTAAAATGGATGCACAAATGGTCCTTGCAGGGAAACTGTTCTTGATGAGCGTAAAAGTCACCTAAGAACCTGTGCAATTGACAGCAGTAAAGAAATTCAGAACTTTCATAGTTATCCCTTTGAAGGTCTAAAGTCATTTCTCTGTATTTTTAAAATATAAACATTTCCTACATTTGTGACAGAAGGATTTTACCAGAGTCAGGAATTCCTCTTTGGAAACTGTGAGAAAATTGATTATCTAGCCACAAGATGACCTAAGACAAACAAACAAAAATAATAAAACAAAAACAGGAACATGATAAAACTGCGATAATCACAGTTTTTGGAAAGACTCAAGAACAAGAAAAATAAAATATAAGATAAGTATAAAAGCAGTAACTTTAATGTCTTTACTATTTCAGATAGATTTCCCTCTACAAACTGTCTTTGTAACAAAAATAGGCTTTGGAAGCAGTACAGTGAGTAAGGTATTTGCCTTAATTGCAGTTGGTCCTGATTTTATTCCCAGTATTACACAGTCTTCCAAGAATTATCTTTGCAGGACTGGAGGTTCCCTAAAACCATGGGGTAGCCCAAATACTCCCCTGGACCACCGGGCTCAAGTAGCACCATATCCTCAGTCCATCAAGTTGATCTGCTTTCCCAGTTGTCTGAGAATCATCAAGAAGACCCCGGGGCCACCTAAGCACTAAATTCCCAGAAATAGAAAAAATAAGGGAAAATTTTAACGTAAACAGTTGAGTCAAAGAACAATTCAAGAACAATATCTATTTCAGAATTTGAAAAGAACATTAAATGTTGATGCTGGTAGGAAAGTAAACAAAATCCAAGAAAGAATAGACAATCCTTATATAGATTTCCTTCACTAATAATATAGATTTACTTCACTAATACTTATTACACAGTACTCTGCCTGATTATCTATAGTTTACTTAAGAGCAGCCTACTTCCTCTTGCACTTGACTATTGGTAGTACCAATATTGAAACTGGACATTTTAAGTCAAAGTAGCACATGATTGTCACATATTCCCTACTCCATTTTTATGTGTGTAGAAGTGAACTTAATTTTACGTTAGTTTTTTGTTTCTTTTCAGGACGTAGATAAATCTAGGGATGTTGAATTTTCTAATAGTTTGTGTCAGATTAGGAAACAACCCAGTTTTAGAAAGTGTCCTGGCCAAAACTGTAAGATTTAAATATTTGGACACAGGTTATTGTGTTGTACATAAAAGAATGTTTCCCATGTGGTGTGTTTAATAGTTACTCCAAAAAGAATGAAAATTACAAATGGAGTAGCACATGACCTTAAGATTTCTTACCCTCTGGGCCAATGAGGTGGCACTAAAGATAAGGTGTCTGCCTTGCAAGCGCTAGCCAAGGAAGGACCACGGTTCAATCCCCTGGCTTCCCATATGGTCCCCCCAAGCCAGGGGCAATTTCTGAACACTTAGCCAGGAGTAAACCCTGAGCATCAAATGGGTGTGGCCCGAAAAAAAATAAGATTTCTTACCCTCAAATGGCCTATTAAGAGAGACTTAGCATATATACAAGTACATCAGGAAGGGTCCCATATGGAAGGAGCCTGACAGAACAGGTTCAACCAAACAGGCAATTGAGAATGGATAAATGCTTAACTGGAGGAGCATGGAGTAGAATGAAAGAAACATCTCCACTAAGTTTACATTGACTGACATACACAAGAATCAGCAAAAATTAGAAACTGAGGCAAGGACCAATCACAACACACTTGTATCCTTGGTTGCTCATGCAGGATGCTTGATCACAATCTGTGTGAGATTTGAGGCAAACATGAAAATATTAAGTCTGAAGATTTAGAATATAGTCTCCTGTAACTAATTTTTTTCCATAGACATTTTCATAATTGGTACCATGAATACTGTTGCTCTAAACTATTTGAATAAATGAATAAATGGTCAGTAAAAAATAATGGTCATCTTATTCTTTTTGAGCTGCAACTCACAGTGCATAGAGACTCAGTGCCTAGCGGTTTATAAAATGCCAGGGATCAAGCCAGGCCTCTTGCGTACAAAGTAGGAGAGCCCTGTCCATCTGCTCTTTATTTTCAAATTTAATTTCCTAACCAAGGTCTTCATCTACTCCACAACTGAAATCCTGTCTTTCATAACCATCACAATAATTAGATATTCCTTAAATACTTCCTCAATATGATTATGAATTCATAAAAGAAAGTAAACCTGTGTTCCATCTCTTAACTGATACAACAAACTATCATAAAATGCTTTTTATATTGATATTTTAAAACATATACTTTTCAGGGTCCAGAGAGATAACACAGTGGTAGGGCATTTTTCTTGCATGCAGCCAACCCAGAATGGACTTGAGTTCAATCCCCAGCATCCCATGTGGTCCCCTGTGGCTGCCAGGAGCAATTTCTGAGCACATAGCCAGAAGTAACACCTGAGCGCTGCTGGGGTGTGGCCCCCAAACCATATAAATATATATGCATATATGTATATATTTTTGTATATATAAATATATTTTCACCAGGGATCTCTGAATCAATCAGACAGCTTTTAGCTGGGTCATCTTTGCTTTGTCCTCATATGTGTTTGCTGAACAAAGAACGAGGCTTAAAATATTCTGAATGGTCAGAGGGCTTGAAGGATATCATGGTTCAGTCAACTGATAGGAAATTATTGGAGTACCAATAATCATTGGAGTACATGTCTTCTAGGAGTATGATATTTCCATTTAGCCTCTCTACATGCCTCGTGCTTTTCATATTCCATTGACTAGATTCTTAGAAAAATTAGTAACAAGAGAAAAAGCAGTCCAAGAGTCAGTAAATGCCAGAAAGACTAGATCTAACATTTGGCAACATAATGATTCCTGAAATATACTAGTGGTCAAATCATTGACAGAAATGACAAGTATCAAGGAATGTTGAGAAAGCAAGTTCCACTTCTAGAAGGAGGAGAGTCAAAGAAATTATTATCAGGATGTCAGTATGCTTAAATTAAGAGCCAAAGATATTTATTGCTGTTATTATCATTATTTCCTTATTGTCCTCACTGACACTCATAGTTTCACATAATCCCATAATCCTAATTTTACACATGCAGAAACAGGTTGAAAACAGTTTTTTAACTTGGTATAGTTATATAGTGAGCTCAAACACAGTGTTTCTGCTATTTTATTTCATGGCACTTTCATTCCACCATGAAATCTATCATGATTCCTTTCCTCCTCCTCACATCAAACTTAACTGTCTGTGTCTCTAACATCTAAAATCTGTCCTACCCATAATGCCTTTTTTCCTTTAACATGCAATAGTTTAATGTTACCTATCAACCATTCATGCTTTCTTCATACAACACAAATCTTTAACTCTGGGGCCTGGAGAGATAGCACAGCGGTGTTTGCCTTGCAAGCAGCCGATCCAGAACCTAACATGGTTAGTTCGAATCCAGGTGTCCCATATGGTCCCCCGTGCATGCCAGGAGCGATTTCTGAGCAGATAGCCAGGAGTAACCCCTGAGCACTGCCGGGAGTGGCCCAAAAACCAAAAAAAAAAAAAAACTTTAACTCTAAATATTTTCCTAACTGTATCAGTCCATCATCATTTCCAGTCCTTTGGAGTTAAAGCATAATCGTCATGTATTTTCTCATGGGTTTGATGTTGTCATATATGTCTGCTCGAACTTTTCAACACTGTAAAATTTTGAGGCTATGACCTATGTCTAATAATTCTTTCTACTTCCCACTCTCTAAGACTGATTCACCAAATAACTAGTAAACTATACCGCAATGATTTATACAACAGACAAGTAGATTCCTCTGTATAAAAATATCAATGGAAATGTTAGTCTGAAGTAGGCTGATCACAGTGAAATCAAGCAATAATAGACTATATTTGCATGCAAATTTTGTGCTGTTTGTCCCTCAGCCTTCTCAGAAAATTATTGGGAAATCCTATAGGGCAAAGAGGCACAGCAAGAAGCAGTTGTGGTTAAATGCTGTTATCTCTGAATTTCCCAAAAAAAGGCATACAATTCTGCTAGTAAAAGATTAATAGGCCTTTGATAAGAGAATGTATCCTACAATTAAGAATAAAACTTAAGGCACACATTTACTAAAATTATAAGATCTTTTCCATGGTAGATTCTGAGTTATGTTATAGAAGGCAAACTGATAAGAAATCTTGGAAAAAATACTAAACACATATAAGAATAGGTTTCTCTTTTTTTTAACTTTTTTTAATAAAAAAAAGTTAAAAAAAAGAATGTAATACAAAATAAATTCAAAATAGTCATCACCCAAAAAAAAAAGAATAGGTTTCTCAAGAAATGGAAAAGATCAAATAAAGATGCAAGATAGCTGCTTGCCTGAGTCTTTACTGATAATGGTGCTAATTTTTGAAAGAGAAAAAGAGGATTCCTAGAGCAGGGTTCTCAAACATTTTAAACAGGGGGCCAGGGCCAGTTCACTGTCCCTCAGATCATTTCAGGGCCAGACTATAGTTTAAAAAATATGAAAAATAGTGCTCCATGGGCCATAGTTTGAGAACCCTGGCTGAGACTGAGAGGTGTTGAGAGAGAGAGAGAAGGAATGGGGTTGGAGAGTGTAGCGTACATTCCACATATGCACACTCTGGGCTTGGAACAAGTTGCCTGATAAGCAGGACAGGCAGCAGCAGCAAAAAAAACCCTGGAAGGTCCAATAAATCTTTATGTCTCACTGCATATAGTCTGTGGGCTATACTTTGAACACCCCTGTCCTAGAGCACAAGTTGTCCAAGAGTCAACAAACATTCACATGTGAATCTGTGAGGATCCAGCCATAAGATATCCTGCCTCCATATCCTTAATACATATAGGTATTCCAAAGGCAGTCAGCCAACTTGTCTATCATTAACTTTATTTCCCTTTCTATAAGGGACAGGTAATCTTGTTCAGCTGCCTATTCAGTCTTAATAAGCCAACATGAAAGCCCTACCAGGGATGCTAAAAATCTCATTTCTGAGAGTCAAATGATTTCTGATTACCAGAGGCACAATTTTATATCTCCAATCAGTGAGGTATTTGACATCAACTGGGGTGAGAAAAATGACTTTATAATGGAGAACAGAACAAATGCTTATTTTCCCTATCTTGAGAGCAATTAGGACTAGGATTTGCTTGCCCCTACTGTACCTGTCATACAGAAAACTTTATTTCATAGCTATTTTAAAAACGCCAATGAAATAAGGTATGTGGATTCTGTAAATAATACTACAGACTCTTGAAATGTTTCTTAGTATTTCTCTTCCAATTTCAAAATATTCTCCAGATTAACTTTAGAATCAAAACATTCTGAATATTTATGAACTATCATGGAAGCCACTAACTATATCTCCTTTTTTAAGAAAAAATAATATCCTTGATAATTCTTCTTCTTTGGGGGGGGGGTCGGTCACACCCAGCAGTGCTCAGGGATTACTCCTAGCTCTAAGCTCAGAAATCACTCCTGGCGGGCATGGGGGACCATATGGGATACCGGGATTCGAACCACCGTCCTTCAGCATGCGAGGCAAATGCCCTACCTTCATGCTATCTCTCTACCTCAATTATTGTGCTTTTAATGGGGGTTTGAATGGATTGAAGCTGATCTGGTAATACTGAGGGCTACTCCTGGCTCTGTGGCTCAGGAAATGTTGCCAATGATGCTTAGGAAATCATGTGATGCCAGGGACTCAACCAGATTTGATTGTATGCAAGAAAAGTGTTTTCATTCCTGTACTACTGCTCTGTCTTGGAACTCTTCATTTGTATCCTTATCCCAGACATAGTGGTGACTGGAAGCTTTTAAGCTTATAACATCCATTCTTAACCAAACTATAGCACAGAGGAGTGAGTGAAAATGATTTTTTCCTACTATGGGTTTAGTGATAGAAAGCAGAATCTTTTTTTAAATCACATACTATCCCTATTCCTCTACATATTTAGTCCGCATAGGGCTGGAATTGTTTATTCTAACTCTACTCTATTTAAAGAAGAGGCAAAGATAATGACTGATATTGCCTCATACTCAGTAGTCTGTGCCAAAATACATCTGCAATAGTCACAAGGAGAATTCACTGTGGGCTATTTTCCTGGCTAAGTAGATAAAGGAGTCCACTTGTCACCCACTACAGCCACAAGAAGGAGCTAAAGCAATCAATCATAAGTTAGGGAAGGAGTGGATTATTTTCTTCTTTATTATATCAGAAGTCAGATCAAAAGTCAAACAAGAACTCCATGAAAACTACTTCTTATTAATAGCTGTATCAATAATTTCCACCTATTTTTCAGTAGTTTTGAAGATTAAGGGCTGGGTTATGAGTCATCCAATTTTGTTTCCATCTACTTTCCAGACAAACCTCAGATAAAACAGTAAAATGTCATTGTGTGTAATGTTTTCCCCAACAAAACAATATACTTTTAAAATTAAGCATTTTAGAGAAAGAGGCCTGAGAGCCCAGTTTCTACCAAAAAATGTCAGTGATTCAGTGTTCCGACCTAAGGATCCAGTGATGCTCTGGCTTTGCAATGCCAAGAAGCACAAGAATTTTCCAAGCAGTGCTCAGAGTTACATCTGTTAATGTTCATGAAGTAATGATGATGATCCCAAAACGGTCAAGCCAAGTCCCTGTATGGTCTATTAAACTAAGCTATTATTTTGAAACTGTTATTTTTAAAATATATTTGATTTCATTAAGCAACCATGATTTGGGCCGGAGCAGTGATGCAAATGGTAGGGTGTTTGCCTTGCATGAGCTAACCTAGGACAGACCACAGTTCGATCCCCTGGTGTCCCATATGCTCCTCTAAGCCAGGAGTGATTTCTGAGAGCATAGTCAGAAGTAACCCCTGAGCATCACTGGGTGTGACCCAAAAATAAAACAAAAAATAATAAAGAAAAAGAACCACGATTTACAAGGTTATTGATAGTTGAGTTGTAAGCATTTTATATTTCAATATCAATCCCATATCAGGTGTCAATTCCCTCTACTGTTCCCATACTTCATCCTTCATTCCTCAACTCCCACCTGTCACCTTGATAGTCACATTACAATGTTGGTTGGCTGTATCTAAGATTTCGTCTTTTCAGAGTGATTAAGCCTATACCTTAGATATATAGCCATTAAATTCTGCCAAGTCATCAGAATTTAATGGATTTTGAATATATTAAATTTATTTATGTTTCTATTTAAATGTAAGACAAAATATGTTAACTGTTATTAAAAAGCATGTAAAATAATTATTGTATTAATTTTAAGAGATGAGTTTAATTTGGTAACTCAGGGAAAAGTAAAGAGCTCAAGCCATAGAGCAAATGATTATCAAGGATGTGAAGTCAATTCCTGGCATGCATGGCCCCTGAATACCACTGAATGTGCATCTCGTAGGATAGTATTATCCTCATCACACTGTTGATCAGAGGTCTAGAATAGTCAAACCCACACAAAGAATTGCTAGATTTCCCCTCAGTTCAGTACCTTGAACAATAATAAGGGATATTCCTATATAAAAAATGAATTGTAAATTTCTAAAATAAATGTATTTTGAAATATATTAATTATATTTCTTTTATAATTGTATAATTATAAATTATTGTGTGTTATGTCATAAATACAAGTTCCCCAAACATACAACATACTCCGCCCATTTTCGGCATATTTGATTTTTCCCCAGTTTATTACTTTTCTCTTCTTCAAACAAAACCACATGACTTGAACTCTCTAGTCACGCCTCCCAATTAGAGGGGGAAATAAGGAAGGTACCAAGACCAAACAGGTGTAAGACCACTAAGTAATAAGCTAGGCACAGAGGGGACCACTTATTCGAACTGCCCAGGGGGTGAGGGAGGAGAATATGGGAGGTAAGACAAGAACGGAGGTGGAGGGAGGACAATTCGGTGATGGGAATTCCCCTGATTTTATGTTAATATGTACCTATAATATTATTGTCAATGATATGTAAGCCACTATTATTAAAATGCAATTATATTAAAAATAAAATAAATAATCAATTAAAATTATGTAATTAAATTAAATATTAAATAAACCAGTGGATTCTATTACAAAATGCACAATAGAAAAAGATAATCAGCTGCATGCAAAACAAACGCCCTATTGCTGTGCCCCCTGTATTTTACTTTTTGATTCTCTTATGAGTGTTCTCTAACTACATGTTTAATGTGGGCCATTAAAATAAAAAATCAAAAATACATAATAAAATAATATTAAGTAATGAAAGTATTAAATAAACCAGTGGAGACAATTACAAGTTGCACAATAGAAAAAGATAATTAAACTCTATTAGTTTTTGGTTCACTGTGCCACGCACATCCTAGCTCAGGAATATGGCCGCTCTGGGAAACATATGGGATGCTCGGATTCAAACTACATCCATCCTGTATCAGTTGCATGCAAAGCTAAAGCCCTACTGCTGTGCTATCTCTCTGGCCCCTGTATTTTAATTTTTTGACTCTTATTAGTGTGCTCTAACCACAATGTTTAATATGGGCCATTAAAATAAAATATAAAATAAAATTAAGTAATTAAAACATTAAATAAACCATTGGAGATGATTACAAGTTGCACATTAGAAAAAGATGAAGCTCACCACAAAGAGTGATGAGTTTATTTAGAGAAATAACTACATTTTGAACTGTTCTAAAAATGAGAACCTATGAGGGAAATGGAGAGCCTGTCTAGAGTACAGGAGGAGGGTGGATGGGGAGGGGGGAGATTTGGGACAATGGTGATGGGAACGTTGCACTGGTGATGGGTGATGTTCTTTACATGACTGGAACCCAAACACAATCATGTATGTAACCAAGGTGTTTAAATAAAATATTAAAAAAAGAAAAAGATAAGTAACTATATTTTTTTGGTTTGTGGGTCATTCTTGGTGGCACTCAGGGGATACTCTTGGCTCTGCACTCATTAATCGCTCCTGGCTGGCTGGGGAACCATATGGGATGCCTGGATTCAAACCACCATCTATCCTGAATCAGCTGCATGCAAAGCAAAAGCCTGAGTGTAGTGCTATCTCTCTGGACCCTGTATTCTACTTTTTGACTCTTTTATTAGTATTCTGTAACAAATAAATATAATAATAAAATAAAATTAATTAATGCTATTAAAGTATTAAATAATCCAGTGGAGACAATTACAAAATGCACAATAGAAAATATAATTAAACTCTATTTTACTTATTTTTGGTTTTGGGTCACACTTGGCGGTGCTCAGGGGTTACTCATGGCTCTGTACTCAGAAATTGCTCTTGGCTGGCTTGGGGAACCATATGGATGCCGGGGGATTGAATTGTGGTCCATCCTGGGTCATCTGTGTGCAAGGCGAACGCCCTACCGCTGTGCCACTGCTTTGGTCTTGCTTTGGGCATTTCTTATTCCTTTTATAATGTTTAGTCAAAATATAAAAATTTACAGAGGTAAAGAAAGTAAATTTGGGATGAGGTTATTGCAAGTACGGCATGTAGAATGTTGTCTTGCACAAGGCTGGCCAATTCAATCCCCAGTAACAGTAACATATACAGTTCCCAGAGTCCTTCAAGTAATATACATAAGTGTAGAGGGAGGGATCAAGTCTGAGCTCTACCTGGTATCTCCAGAAAACCAAAATTAAGTGAATGATATAAAGCAAATCTATGCTGTGAAGATTCTGATCCCATTCAAAATATTAAAGGGGCAGAGCATTGGCACAAGCAGTGTCATGCCCACTAGCCAAGGATGAACCTAGGTTCAATCCGTAGCATCCCATATGGTCCCCCAAGCCAGGAGCGATTTTTGAGTGCATAGCCAGTAGTAACCTCTGAACGTCTTTGGGTGTGGCCACATAACAAAACAAAACAAAAATTAAAGGGAGGCCAGAGTGGTGGCACAGTGGTAGGGAGTTTGACTTGAACGTGGCTGACCCATGATGGACCATGGTTCAATACCCCATAATCCCATATTGTCCCCCAAGCCAGGAGTGATTTCTATTTTTTTTTTTGGTTTATGGGCCACACCCAGTGACGGTCAGGGGTTACTCCTGGCTATGCGCTCAGAAGTCACTCCTGGCTTGGGGAACCATATGGGAAACCGGGGAATCGAACCACGGTCCATCCTAGGCTAGGCAAGGCAGGCACCTTACCTCCAGTGCCACCATCCGGCCCCCCAGGAGTGATTTCTGAGTGCACAGCCAGGAATAACTCCTGAGAGTCACTGGGTGTGGCCCCCCAAATACATATATTAAAGAGAGGGGCTGAGCGGTGCACCAGAAGTAGGGTGTTTGCCTTGCAAGCACTGACCTAGAATG
>PVKC010031630.1:0-14504 GCA_004027635.1 Crocidura indochinensis | reverse complement strand
AGCTGGGTGCAGTATTCTTGGTGAGGCATTCATTTCATTCAGTCTTGTCACAGCCTCCCACCACTGTCTTCTAGCCTTGAGAGTTTCTTGTGACATGTTTGCTATAAGTCTTACAAATGCTCCTTTGAATGTAATTTACCTTTTTGATCTTGATGCTTTCTATCTCTACCTGTGGGATTTGTCACTGTAACGAGGATGTGTCTCGGGGTGTTTATCTTTGGGTCTCTTTTAGCTGGCCCTCTTCGGGCATGCAGGATTTGATTGCATGTAGTCTTTAACACTGGAATATCTCTTTGATGATGTCTTTGACAATTGATTCTTCCTGGAGATCTCATACCTGGGTCTCTGGGACTCCAATGATTATTATGTTGTTTCTGTTTGAGTTTATCAAAGACTTCTATTTTCATCTGTTTGCATTCCTTGAGTACTTTTTCCATTGCCTGATCATTTGTCTTAAGGTTTTCCCATTTTCTTCTGCTGTGTTGAGTTTTTCTGCATTTCATCTTCCAGTACTTCGATTCTCTCCTCAGCTGCTGATACCCTGCTGGCAAGGCCATCCACTGAGTTTTTCAGTTCAGCTAGCATGTTTTTCAAATCTGTTATTTCAGTTTGGAGTTTTCTGATTCCTGTCTTTGTGTTATGTTCAGATCAATCTATGCTTTCTTTGAGTTCTACAAACATCTTCCATATTGCTATTGTAAACTCCTTATCCCAGTGGTTTATCAGATGGTTGAGTTTTTTAGGTCACCGGAGATATTGTCTTCATTCTCTGTGCATGGTGTTTTCCTGCAAGGTTTCCCCATTGTAACACTTGTAGTGTGATTTTTTTCTGCGTGTTGTGGTGGGTTTCATTGGTTAGAAAGAGTGTGTGGCCGCAAAGTAGTCACACTTTTCTGTGGCCTCTAGATGACAGTTCTTTTTGTGGGGGTGCACTTCCTAGGCCTCTGAGGAGAGCTTCAAGTATTCAGGAAAGACAGACATGCAAAGCAAAGAGTTCCCTTCTAGACCTCATGGTCATCCAATGCACAGCAGGAGGGTACAGCCAGCCAAGAACTCTCTGTAGCAGGGAGGATCACAGACAGGGACACTGATGAAATCCAATCTCAGGCGGCTGGAACACCATGCCCCAAGATGGCTTCTGCACCCTTCTGACACCCAGCAGAAACCAACAGCAGTCAGTGTGTGTATGTCCCGACCCACCTCTGAAGCAGGCAGGATCACCTGCAGGAACGCTGATGAAATTCAGTCTCAGACAGCTGAAAACCCATGGCCCAAGATGGCTTCTGTGTCCTTTTGACTCCTGGCAGGAACCAGCAGGAATCAGTGTGTGTACCTCCGACTCACCTCTGAAACAGGCAGGCTCATGGCATAAACCTTGTGTTTGTGTTTTCATTTAAAACTAAAATATTCAGAAATAGAGGGATAGTACAATGGTTAAATCGTTTGTTTTTCACATGATGGCACAAGTTATATCCCTAGCATTCATTATTTTTGTTTGTTTGTTTGTTTTTTGGGACACACCCAGTGACGCTCAGGGGTTACTCCTGGCTATGCGCTCAGAAGTAGCTCCTGGCTTGGGGGTCCATATGGGAAACCAGAGGATTGAACCGTGGTCTGTCCAAGACTAGTGCAGGCAAGGCAGGCACCTTACCTCCAGCGCCACTGCCCGGTTCCCCTAGCATGCATTATTATCCTCCATGAACCATAAAGGATAGACACTGAGCAGTGGTGGGATGAAGACTTAACACATCTGGATGTGTCACTCCCCCAACAATTTTTTTAATAAGTACTAAATTGCTGTGACCCAGCAAAGTTTCTGATTCTGTACTGGATGATTCAAGTTGCTAACAATCCTCTTTTGTCTAACCAATCTCCAGAACTATTTCTCAGTTGTCTTCAAGTTCATTCCTATTTTCAGTCTTTGTACATTTTATGGGGACTAGAGTGATAACATAGTGGGTAGGGCATTTTCTTTGCATGTGGTTGACCCAAATGTGTTTGATCCCTGGAATTGAAGTTAATATTTTGGGAAAAATATATTTATTATTAAATGTATTATATTTAAATGTAATTATTATCAAGTATATTTGCAAATATTTTCTTGTATGGGAAATTCTGATTACATATATTTTTCTCAAATTACTAGGAGTTTTATTTAATTCCACATTTTTGCTTGATTTTTTTTCTACATAGAGAATCAATTTACAACAAATCAGCAACAGTCATTTAAAGAAAGTAGCTATCAGTAGTAAATTTAGGGAGCACAGTTATGTCCCAGGAATGAAGTGGAGATCTGAACATATTTTGTCAATGAACACCAGCACAAGTTAAAAAAAAATCACACTTCAAAGGTGACAATTAAAATGAAAAAAAAAATGAAGAACTCGATCATGCTTAGAGATGAAGATGATAGATTTGAAGACCCAATAAGTACCAATCACCTTTATAGCATCTCAGATAAGGACCTTAGAGAATAAATGTGGAGGATGTTCAAAGAAATCAAAGAAAGCATGAAATAACTTACTGAACCAAAAGAAAGACTCAGAAGATATGAAGGTAGAAATGATAAAACTAAAAAAAAAAAAGAAATGATAAAACTTTAAACTGAAATAACAGGACTGAAAAACTTGATTGGTAAAATGAAAAAAAAAACTCATTGGAAAGCCTCACCAACAGAATGAGAATAATAATGATAATAATAATTAATAATAATAATAATGAAGGCAGAATCAGTGAATTGGAAAATGAGCTGCATAACACTTCCATACGATAGGAAACTGGATAAAAGCCTTAAAATAGTCAGATGTTTAAAAAAAATCCAAAAAAGATGAAAATAGAACTCTGGAATAAACTCAATAAAAAGCTAATAAGAATCATTGGAGACCTTGAGGCCCAGGAAGAAAACCACCATGAAGAATTAACAATCAAGAGCATCATTGCAGAGAAATTCTCAGAGCTAAATTAAGTATGCAACCGTGTCTTGGATGCCCATAATGTACCAGCTAAAAGAAATCTAAGACACATACTAGTTATAAAA
Organism: Crocidura indochinensis; assembly: GCA_004027635.1. Classification (NCBI taxonomy): domain Eukaryota; kingdom Metazoa; phylum Chordata; class Mammalia; order Eulipotyphla; family Soricidae; genus Crocidura; species Crocidura indochinensis. Next base: position 11,467 of record PVKC010031630.1, on the reverse strand, counting down.
ATAAAAAAACACAGAAAGAGATAGAATATTGAAGTCAGCAAGATTAAATGGGAAAGTATCAAAGAAACATCCTTAAAATTTACAACAGATTTATCACAAGCAATCCTGAAGTCCCTAAGGCATTTCTGGAATAGTGACAAAATTCAATGAAATAAATGCTTTCCCAAGAATACTTCACTCAGCCAGATTTACATTCAGGTTTGAAGGAAATATACACAGCTTCAGGGATTAAAACAAATAAACAAACAAAAACAGAACAAAAACTGGGCCCAAAATGATAGCATAGTGGGTAGGGAATTTGCCTATAGAATAATATGACTAATCTGTGCAATATAAGAATAAAGACACAATGATGAAAAGAAGTTCACATCACTAATCATCAAAGAAAGGCAATTCAAAAGTATAATAAAGTATTATCTCACAGTATAGAGAATGGTACACATAGCAAAGATCAATCAATGCTGGTGTGGATAAGGGGAGAAAGAAACACTCTTTCACTGATGGTGATAATGCCATCTAAACCATCCTTTCTGGGGAACAAAAAACTAGAAATTGAGCTCCCATATAATCTAGCAATAACACTTCTAGGGATAAACCAATAAACACAAATCACAAATCAGAAATGCCCTCTACACTCCTATGTTCATCAAAGTGCAATTTACACTGGAGACAATATGGAAAAAATACAGGTGCCTGACAACAGACAAGAGTCGAAAGAAATTTTTATACACCTACACAATAGAATATTATGTGACCTTTTGAAAAAAATGAAGTCATGAAGTTTGCTTATAAATGGATAACGTGAAGTAATATTATTATGATGAGTGAAATGAATCAATGAGAAAGGAATAGATATAGAATAATATGGCTCATCTATGCAATATAAGATTCAAAGACAGTATGACAATAATATCCACCATAGAGACAATAGAAATGAGGATCAAGAGACTATTCCATGGTACGGAAGTTTTCCACAAAGATTGGTGAGTGCAGTTAGAGTAGCGAAGAATGTGCTCTGATGATTATTATTGGAACTGGTCAATCTGGACAAGAACTGGGTGTGTAAAGAGATGAAGTGACATACCTGGTATGCCCTCTTTATCAATAGTGCAAACCACAGTGTCAAAAAAGGAAGAGAGAGAGAGAGAGAGAGTGAGAGAGAGAGAGAGAGAGAAGCAAAATGTCTGCCACTGAGAAAGGCAGGAGTTGGGAGGGGCAGTGGGACAGAAATGGGGGACTTTGGTGGTGGGAAATTTGCATGGTTCAAAGGTGGTGTATATTCTATGACTGAAAACCATCAATGAACATTTCGGCAATCATGGTGCTTAAATAAAGCAATTATATGATACAATAGTAAAAATGGAAAAACTGTGTCTTATTGGCACTATGAAGTGTTTACCTAATTCGGATAGGTAACTCCTCTTATAAAAAGCTTTGAGCATTATTTATGTCAAGAGATGGGAATAATAAAATACCATTAAAACAAAAATAAAATTCCATTTACTTAAAGAAAAACACTAAAATTAAAACAAAAACATTAAAACACAATACACATAGTCTCAGATTTTTCTTCAAAGGGTGCCACACAGTATTTCTAAAAAGACCTTTAAAATCTATTCTGGTTTACGGTTTATATTACTTTGTATAATTAAAGTATTTCCTCATGTGTATATTTTAATGTCATTACTTGTGAGCTTAATAGAACGGTTTTCAAATGAAATATGTTTATTATTGTTTAAGAATGCTCTATTGTAGACTGTTGTACGAAAAGCAGATATCCACCAACTAAAGCATAATTTTCTGATATTACAAAAGACTCATAGTACAGTGTGAATATTAATCAGGACATCTAAGTCCTAAAAAGGCTTATCATAAATTGATTATGAACAAAAGATTTTAATAAGATTTAATTTAGCTATACATTTACAGTTTTTTAATCTTACTACTATTGCTGTCTATACCTAGTCAATTGTGGAAGTGGACATATTTCTTTCCTGTGCATTTACAAGTATTTAGATAAAATTTCACACCAAATTCCAGTAGCATTACCAAATATTTCTCATGCAATTTATTTCTCGATTTATTTAAATATTTTGGAGTGGGCAATGTGAACGATGAAGCATAAGTGAAATTTTTTAGGGAAGGCTTATGCTGCCTTGTGATAATGAGACCAGAAGTTTGATCATGAATGCCAACCCTAGGCACCAAACATAGTTCACTTCATGTGCCCCTGCTATCTGGGAAATCTAGTGACACAAAATATGTGTGCAATTGGTGGCCAATTGCATAGCCAACTGTGTGTGTGTATCACAACTCAGTGAATGCAACTCATGTTAAGCATATGTATAAGCACTGCAACTAGTGTTTGAATCTTGGCAAGCAACAAAGCCAATGTGTGGGCAATATAACTAAGCATGACATATCACAATGCAGCCCATCTCCTGTATTTTTCACAGTCATCTAGGTCACATTTACATAGGTCAAGTAGATCACATCTGCAGACCTTCATATACACCTGGCCAGTAGGACCTTCCCTTTCTTTTGTTCAATCTTCAGGTGCAGGTATATCCTGTTAGTTTTTCCTTTTTCCTTCTCCTCTGATACTAGAGTCATCACTTACTCCAAATATCAAGTTCTCTGCTTTCCACCTGACCCTAAGTGTGAACTCTCCCAGGACTAGATATAACTGGCACCATCTTTTTTTTTTTGGTTTTTGGGCCACACCCGGTGACGCTCAGGGGATACTCCTGACTATTCGCTCAGAAGTCGCTCCTGGCAGGCACAGGGGACCATATAGGGGACGGGGGATGGAACCGCGGTCCGTCCTAGGTTAGCGCAGGCAAGGCAGGCACCTTACCTCCAGCACCACCGCCCGGCCCCCTGGCATCATCTTTTACAGTGAGACTTCTGGTACTTGCAGCAACAATAGCAACAAAGGAAAAGAGATATAAATAGTGTTGAATAAAATTTTGTAATGGGAAGTCACACCCAGTTATGTGCTTATAGATCACTGTTGGTAGTTTCAGAAGACTATATGGGATCAAACCCAGGTTAGTCACTTGTAAGGCAAGTAGCCTACCTGCTATATCTCAATTCAGCCCTACTGTTTTATTTTCTTAATTATGACAGTATAGGAAGTTGTATAGCATAGATATGTAGTCATGATAAAATTACTTGGTAACATTCCATATATTAAAGGAAACTAAAGTCTTTGAGAAGGAGAACATAGCCACAGATAGAGAAAAGATTGAAAAAAATGGGATAGTTAAATGTAGGAGCCTTAATATAATACTTTCTAGTTAAAAATTAAGATAAGACAAGCTATTGTCAGAAAATATGCTTATCATCTGTGTAGAGGACAAAGCCTTTACCAAGAGACAAAGATTGTGAACTAAAAGTAGAAATATCAAAACTAAATAGCCATTTATTTAGTGTTTTCTGGCTGGATTCATTTGTTTAATAGATGGATGTTTATTAATAGACCAGACAACTTAAAACAGTAGTCTGAGCAACAACTACTGATTCTGGGGGTGCTGTCAAGCTTCATTTGCTATGTTTCTAATATGGTCATATTGTTAAGAGGTTTGCATTTAGAGAATGTGAAGGACTTAAGCAAATAAAACAGCTTAGTAAGTGTAGGATAAGCAAAAATTTTGGGGAAACAATTTGAACTTTGATGTAGAACAATATATTTAAGAAGGCATTGCAGTAATGAAACCACTAGAATGATATGGGAATTCAGGTCAACACAGTTTGCAGATTCAATAGCAGAACTGGAAACAGAGTCATTTAATATTGTTCATTCTCAGCACAAAGTCTGCAATGAAACTTTGTTTTGATTTTTAAATTGTGTATTATGATATGCATAGTATTTAAAAATATTTTACTTGTGTCGTGTATCTCAACATGCTTGAACAAAATCTGGCAGTTTCCTTGGCACAGAAGGAAAAGCAAATTCTCAAGTTCCAACTCAGGTCAGAAAGCCCTAACCCCAACTTCATCTCTTAAAACAAATTTCTTAATGTTCTCTTAGCTATCAAAAGCCATTGCTAATCTATATAAAGCCAGTCTGCTTCTTTTACAGACATCACCTAAGAAAGTATCGAACATTTTTTCATATCTTCTTGGTGTATTTGTGGTAATAACTACTATCTGAGAACTAAATGTTGATTAAGAAGGTTACCTGCCTCTGTGGGAGATTGCAGTAGTAGTTTCATTCTGAATGATCTGTTGTTTGTTTCATTTAAAATTCTTATTATTAGCCAACTAGAGTTCCTTATTCGAAAAGTCAAAGCCATGCATTTTGAGTTACAGTTCAAAGAGTGAGTAGTACATATGCAAAAATGAGTGCATATTTGTAATTTTTCTCTCCCTCTCCCAGCCCTCCTCTCATCTCTCTCCTCTTTTGTAACTTTCTTCCTACAAATCATAATAGCACTTAATTTCTGATATCTTAGCCATTACATCATGCCTGAACAAGGAGACTTAAACCAGTTAATGGAGCTGTATTACAGTATATGCAGTGGAAAATCCCTTTCTTGTCACATTCATGTGGTTGATGACAGCATAGGGATATTTTGCCATGTCCTATTAACCAAGAGAAAGTAAATCCATTACAAAGATAGGGGACTCTTTGCTACTCCGATTTGAGTGGATTCAATGTCTGCCAAGGTAGTCATTTTTAACTTCCATGTAGGGTCCATGAAGGTTTTTATAGATGTGTCTGACAACTAATGACATCCCAAGGAACATGGTTACACAGTCCCATTAATGTATGTGACTTTCCAAGCTTAAATTGTGCCATGTTTATTTTCCTCTTCACTTGTCCACGGTCTCTCCCATTTAATTTAGATTGTTCAATTACCATTAATTCCAGGCAATCTATTGTTTAATTAGATGGATTTCAATTGCAAATTAAGACTGCTGATTTCAACCAAGAAAGCTAATTTAAACCTGACAACAGGTTTGTTTAAAAAAAAAAAATCAGGAAAATAGTATGAGACTAGAGAATAGCACAGACATTTGTTTGTATATTTAGGTGTCACTTGTTTGTTTAATTAGAGCAAACCTATAGTTTTCTACTAACTAACTTCCTAAATTGCAGAAATAACTAGCTTCATGACTCCTCATGTGGGGAATATTGTTATAAAAGACTTACCTACCCATTGAACTATTCACAAATGGTTTCTTTTTCTTTTTACATTTTGGAAGCATCACTAAGCAGATTTTATCTTACAATCATTCTAAGTAAAAATAAAGGTTAAGAATCTAAATAGGTGGTAAAAAAAAATGTAATGCTAGTTCGTTTCACTCAGTAATGATAAACAAAACTCCAGGAAACATTTAAGTAATTTCTCTCAGGGAATTTGAAGGGCAAGATCAAAGTTGAGCTTCTTAACTGATTCCAGTCATATAACTGTTTAGGAGACAAAGAGAAAGATAAGTATTCCTTTTGAGTAAGAGATAGGGTATCTCCAGATCATTTGCATGATAAAGTAATGTATTAAAACCTGAATTTTAACCAACTTTCCTGGAAACTTCCTAATAAGACAATGATAGTGGGGAAATATATTTATAAATCAAGAAACAGTTTCCTTCATTAAAAAGTGATATGACTACAACTTACTGAGGCATTTTTCACACTTTTTGAGTTGTTCCAACAGTGTTAGAAAATGTGCTTATGCAGAGTAGAATATAGAAAAAATATTCATGAAGATTCAGAATTTTTTAAGTACCACATAATGGTGAACATGGAGGATACACCAAGAAAAAATTAAGGTCTGAGTATTTTCAGAAGGAACAAAACGAGGTGTGTGGAAAGCTTTATAGAGATAAATCTTTTATTTCAAAGTGAATAATTCATAGGTTGTTTCAGTTCTCACATTTCGTTGACAGCCATTGTCCATACTGTGGCTTCTGGAAGGTTTATTTATAATATGGTAAACATAATGAAAGGTTTCCAGCTCAAGGATATTAGCAAAAGGAGGAATTAGTTTGTCTATTAAATGTTATTATATGTTATAAATAAAAGCAAGGAATGGTATATTTTCATATTGCATATTATAACCAAATAGGAAGAGTAATCTTTTTAAAATTTGATTACTTAAGGATAAATGGCATTTCAAATGCAATCCTCTTTGCCCAATTGTATTATTAAAATGTGATTATATCATCTACAAATATTTGAGTGTGATCTGTTAGTTTCCAGTTTATTTTAATACCTAAATATGATTTTTCTGGGAAAATATTTTATAACTATAAAAAAAGATTTGCTAAAATTTATAAATCCAAACTATGGAAAGATAAACACTGAATTCTGTTATAAACTTTAAAAATAATTCTTAAAAATAGTTAGATTCTTTTAGTTCTTGTATAAGTTTATTTTTATTTATTTATTTACTTGTTTTGGTTTTCGGCCACCCCTGGTGACACTCATGGGTTACTCCTGGCTATGCACTCAGAAATTGCTCCTGACTTGGGGGACCATAGGGGGCACTGGGGGGATCAAACCCCAGAATATAGCAAGGAGAAGGAAAAGAATCTAAGTGGAGGAGAAGAATCACAAATATGAAAGGATGAGACTAGTGACCAAATGGTTTCAGGTGAATTGATGGAGGAATAAAAAAAAAAAAAAAGGACAGAACCAAATATCCAAACCTAAGTCAACAATAATGAAATCAAGAGACCCAAGCTCTAATAATCTAAATTTTAATGTGTCTGTTGTATAGCAGGCTGGGGGACAAAGTGTGGTGTTTGGGTTATACTCTGGAAATATGTTTCAGGAAGGTCAACACTGATGGTGGGATTAGTCTTAATTCATTGCGTGTCTGAAACCCAATTATGAAGAACTATGTAAATCACAGTAGTTTTAATAAAGTAAAATTAAGTTTATAAAACACCAAGAAGTTTCCTAATTTCTAGGAAAAATAAAAGCATGACTTTCTAGGTGCATTCTTTATCTTCAAAATATGGCAACATAATAACATAAAAAAAATCCCCTCTTTTTCTCTCTCTCTCTTTTCCTGCCTTCCTTCTAATTTTTCTTGAACTGTTTTACTTTGTTTAAAAATATATTTTGTGTGTTGTCTCTAATTTTTATTCTAATCCATTTATTTTTGTTGTTGTTTGGTTCTTTTTGTTGTTTGGGGACCATACCCAGAGGAGTTCAGGGGTTATTCCTGACTCTGCACTCAGAAACCACTCTTAGCTGGCTCAGAGAGAGCCATATGAGATGCAGAGTTTTGTACTCGGGTTCTTCCTGGATAGGTCATGTGCAAGGCAAATGCCCTACCAGCTGTGCTATAGCTCCAACCCTAATCTAATCCACTTCTAATCTGCAGGTTTATCATTGCTCTTGGTCATAGTGGAAAGGAAGGAGAGCTCTCATTATGTCTATCATGAAACAGGCATACTTTCTGCACAACGCTGTTAAAGTACCTTCTTGCCAACACTCTTTTTTGAAGGTGAAGGGAAACAGGGTTTGCAAGCACTAATTAGGTGACCCCTGCTCCCAGATATACACATCAGCAATTCTTGGCCAGTTGGGGTGGATTTCAATACCAGTTCCCTAAGATACAATATTACTTGGATCCTACCCTGTTAAAACCCCACCCCATAATTCTTTTTCTTTTTTTTAATTTACATGTACACTGTTTCCAAAAAGATAACTAATTAAATCATAACCCTCAAGCTGAGTCCATAGTGCTTAAAAATAAATGGATGCACAGGATCATGAAAGATGTTTGCCCTTTTACTTAGTCATGCCAAGACATTGCTATCAGGATGACACATTTGACACAAAAGCTGGCTTTGGATTGATAACCATGTGTGAACCAAGAAGTCAGACCTTGAGATTAATTCACTAATTTTCCAGAGTGTTTGTGCTGCTCTGTCAGCCCAGGATTCTTGGAAATGATTTAACCATTTTGACTTTTATCTCTAAACTGTGAATCATAGCAAACTCTAACTTTGAGCCTACTCATAACGTAGAGAAGACATTTAAGTGCTTAGACAAGTAACTGGTACATTGAAAATAAATTTAGGTTAAGAAAATTAGGCTATTATTGCGATACTTTTCTGGAAACAAATGCCCTTGTGAAACTGTGTGAAACTGTAGCCTAGCATAACATAATTGCTAACAACACTGCAAAAATAAAATAAAAATTACTCATGGCCTCTGTCTGTGTTTCTAAACACTCCAGGTTACATATTTTTAAAGAAAAACTCTCACGCTCTGATACAGTCAGCATGAAGAAATTTTGTCCAGTGGCGCCAAAGATCTGTGGGGAGCCAAGGAGAGGGCAGATGATAATGACTCGTTAAGCCTTTCAGTGGGAGAACTGTGTGGATCTGTATGCTTCCTGAGGACCAAGTCTTAGACCCACTGTGGGCACTGAAAGTTTTGACACTTTTGGAAGAATTAAATGGCCACATGGAGGAAAAGGCAGAACTAGACCCTTAGAACACTGAAAAAAAAAAAAACCTAAAACAAAACAAAACAATACAAAAACAACTCGGGAGGCAAGAAACTGCCTCCACTTTTCCCTAAATAGTGAGACTGTGTACTTGAGCTTTTTATTCACAGCCCCATGAAGAGGACACTAATAGAAAGAGAACACACAGAGACACAGAATCTGATTTCTCTCCTATTCTCCTCCCTGATTTAAAGAAGAACCACTGCAATGCATGAAAACATAGGACACTGTTTCTTTCAAAGTAGTTAAAGAATGGAAGAAAGTTTGAGCAGAGTTTGAAAAGAATCTCCTTGAGACTTGAGATGTGATTTTTTTTATTAGATGTTATAATAATATTGGGATATAATGCTTTTTTCAAATTTTATTTTAGTGAAACCATTGTGATTTGCAAAGACCTTCACAGTTGGATTTCAGACATACAATGAATCAGAGCCAATACCACCACCAGTATTGACCTCTGTCCACCAATATTCCCAGAGTACATTCATGCTACCACACCTAACCCCAAGCCCCCCAGCCAACTAGCATAACAGGCCCATTTTAAGTTTTTATTGTTATAGTTTTGTCACTCAATTTTATTATTTTTTCTTTGGTTTGGATATTTAGTACTGTCCTTTTGTATCTCCACCAATGCATCTGGGATATAATACTTTTTAAAGAGTGACACATGATGCAAAACTTCCAAACTGTTGAGAGCAACAAATTTTTTAAACATAAATAATAAAGACAACTTTAATTTAAAAATTTTATATGTAAATAAACATATCTATGTATTTATTCATCCAAACTATTTTATTTAATAATTTGTATTTCAATTATACATTGAATATGCAAAGCAATGAAGTGGTCAAGATAAGGAGATCACAAAGAGTTTGCCATAGACTTTGTTTATAACCATCATCATAGAGCATTCAAAGGATTAAGCTTGGCTGTTTCTTGGGAAATTTGTCAACAAGGCTCTCCTTTTAGTCTTTATTCAAATATATTGACAGAAAATTTCCTGTTCACCTATTTTATATATATACTCAATTTATGCCTCTCTATTTTAATTGTTCTTTCTTTTCCTTTGCTACATATATAGGTGACACACAATTTTGTTACTTGTCTTCCTGATAAAAAAATTTTATGTATCTTCCTAATTAAATTCTTAAAGAATAAATAACTGTATCTTTAGTAGAGTCAGCCGAAAGAAAAGAGTTACATAAATAATAATCTCTATCATTTACAGGATATAAATAAACACTATAGCATAATATCAAAAGCCAAGAGTAACAGAATTAAGAGATTGGCTTTAGAACTGACAGTGAGATATGGGGATGGTTGGAGCAGATGTAGGGTATTGAGGTAGGGGTTAGGAGGCCTTGAAATAATGATGGAGGGAAATGAACACTTCAGTGGTATGAGGTAGTATTAGAATAGTGTATTAACATACTATATCATTAGATTATAGAACATGGAGGCTAGAAATTTAAACATTAATTACTTAAATCAAATGATAGGCAATAATGTGGTGTTTATCAAAATATCAAAATGTCTGGATTATATCAGGTTCCAACTCAATAGTTAGCAAATTAATGGAAGAATGAATGAAAAATAAGACTCTTATCATCATATATGTGTATGTAAAAGAACAGAAAAGATTATGCACTTGGGGCCAGAGCAGTGGTGCAATTGCTAGGGTGTTTGCCTTGCACGCTCTAACCTAGGAAGGACCGCGGTTCTAACCCCAAGCGTCCCATATGGTCCCCCAAGTCAGGAGTGATTTCTGAGTGTATAGCCAGGAGGAACCCTCAGCATCACTGGGTAAGAACAAAAACCAAAAAAAGAAAAAATAGATTATACACTGTATTGATCTCTGCAATATATGTTTCAGAAAATGCAGTATCTAAAAACAAATATTTATATATAACACTTCTAGTGTGTATAGAAGCACTATTCATTTCTATAAAGTAATTTTGGACTAACTGTAAATAATACTTTGAGCAAAAAGCTCAGAGAGATAAAATTAGCTGTAATCATGAATAATGGTGAGTTGTACTACATATTTAGAATGTAGTTTCTACAATCATTAGGAATATAACTGATTTCAAGTTCAAATGTATCTCTTCAACATTAACCAATTTAAAATAGTTGATATGTAAAGTGCTCTTGTTTTTATTATAAGAAACACAAAATCCTTATTTTATGATCTTACAAATTAAATAGTACCCTAGCCTATTCTACATTACATGATAAAATGAAAACACAATACCTATAAAACAAATGAAATCAATATCTGTATTCTTTGAGGACAAAATAAATATATTATTTATGATCATTTCCTCAATATTTCAGTATAGAATACATGATAAAAACATTATAAAAGTGGAAAACAAAGGTAAATTGGTTCATTTTTAAAATTGTTGTTATTATTTCTTAGCTGGTAGTATTAAGAACTGACTTTTTTCTCTGTGATCAGAGATGACCCCTGGTGGGATTGAAGGAAAATAATTGGTTGCCAGAGATCAATTATGAATTGGCTGCAAGCAAGGCAAGTAGCCTGGTTGTTATATCACCTTTCTTGTCCTTGGAAAGTATTTAAATATTCTCACTAAAATAAATAAGAGGGAGAAGATACAGTTCAATGGACTGAATGCATACTTTGCATGCAGAAAGCCCAGTTTTTATTTCCAGCCCTATGAGTGATTCCAAAGCACTAAACTAAACTGGCAGAAATCTCTAAGATCACCTAAGAGTGACCACTCTTCCTTCCAAAAATAAAATGAATAAAGGAGGCTAAAGAGATATTGAAGTTAAGGCACTTACCTTGCATGAGGTGGACTCTAGCTCAATTTCCAGCATATATACTAATTCCTGAAAGGTAATCCTAAAGGTCTCCTGAGCACCACATCTTTTGTCTAGATATTTCTTGCACTATAGAGTCAAATCAACACCAAATCACTGGATCCTTAAATTGTACCTCCATTCTAGTTGGTGAGAAACTATTATCAGGT
>PVKC010031629.1:0-14434 GCA_004027635.1 Crocidura indochinensis | reverse complement strand
TTTTTTGGTAAGAGACCACATAAGACTAATTTCTAATTACATCACAGTATAATTTTTGTTTTGAAAGCTTAATACCTTTATATTAACAAACTCATGCATTTCTCTTAACAAATTTTTATTGAGAAATATTCAGGATCACATCAACATCATTTTACAACAATCTGTTTTTTAGCATTAACTAATGCCTTTCAATTATTATCTTAGAAGTGAGAATCATTTTCTAAATTTTAATATTTAAACTTTATTGACCCTTAAAAATACCAACAAAATAAGATAGTCGCCTATTGGGATTCATGCAACTTTCAATAGGCTCTAATTGGCTTATCATCTGACTTGGGAATTTCATCCTGTTCATCAACAAGCTGATAACCCACAATTACCATATAAATTTTCCTGGACAACAAAGTTTTAAGATTTTAGAAACCATGAGAAGCACTCCCTGGGTGGAAATATAGTACAATGAGCAGGGTATTTGCCTTGCATGTGGATAACTCAGGCTCTAACCCTCGCATTGCATATGTTCTCACAAGCTCACCAGAAGTTATCTCTCTGTGCAGAGCTAAGAATTATGCCTGAGCAATGCTGGGTAAGCTTAAAAAACAAACAAAGGAAAAAGAAGCACTCTCACTGAAGAGGTAATATGATGTAAAAAAAAGAGCAATAGTTCTCAGAATGAATCAAATTGATCCATTCATATTCAAGCAAAGTCTTATTCATGTTTTTTTCTTCAGAAATATCACAAAAAATTATGTCACAGAAATGAATTATTGGATTTTTAATAAATTAGTGAAGCATAGCAAAAAGTGATGGACTGTGGGTTTGGTAATCATGTGAGAGAAAAACATATATTATTATGGGAAGTCAAACAAAGATTTGAAGATTTAATGTATGCCAAAAGAAAGACTTTTTTTTTTTTAATAATACCATTTGATGGGAAACATTAGAAGAATTTTTTGGAGGAAGCTTTACCATGAGACTATGTACCTGACTATGAGAACATGTATCTTGGGTCAAATTTCCAGTCAAACCAAGCAATCCTGAATTCATAAATGTCAATAATTGTTACTGTTAGATAATTTCACCAGTTTTCTCTCTCCACCAGTTTCAAAGCTTAAAGTTTTCTTCTTTCCTTGGACCATCTTATTTTCATTACTTCATCTAATTATTTTGATTGAAGCAAAAAAAAAAAAAAGGGAGGGGGGGAGAAAAGACAGAAAAATTTCTGCCTACTGTTAGAGGATTATAGGTCCAAAGACAAAGATATTTATACATAAGTTAAAGTACACTCAATAGTCTTACCATACCATAAAGATACAATTTGCTGTTATTAGCTGCTTTCACTAATTACAGATGCAAAGAACATAGATTCCTTTATCTGAAGTACATGGGATTCAAATTCCACTTCTGCAAGACATTTTAAAGCCAGATATGCATCTTATTTTTCAGGAACACTCAAAAGAGCATAATAATTCTCAGCAAACTGAGTTGCCAAAGCTGCATCAGAATTTTGATGTTTCCATTAATAAAAGATATATGCCTGCAGGAGGTACAGATTTGTGATTTCAGGATCCAGAGTTTAGGGGCAAAGGGAAACAGACTGGCATCTGTACAATTATTAAATGTATGTTCAGAGAGAGGAACTCTAAAGTGTCTACACAGATCTAACAAGACCTATTTGGACCTGGGGCTTGCCCCTGCAGGGTGTTTTTGATAGCTTTATCTGTGTCAGACACCAGGGCTCTATCCATTCTCACTTGTCAATACACTATGGTAGCTTCTGAGCTGAAAACAGGGAGATGTGGGACCACAGGAACAGAAATCTGAGGTTGGAGAAGCATTTCCCCAAGCCCACACAGAGACTACCCAAAATGAGCTGCCAGCAGAAGGAAAAGGAAATGTTGGAAACAGAAACAAAAAATAGATATCAAGGGAAAAATGGAAATAAGGTTGATAATGAAGCTGAAAAAATGAAATCTTAACTGTTAACTGAAATTACTCAAAAGAGAAATGCAAGTTAACATACCTAAAAATAAATACTATCCTATGGTTTTGTTTACTGGCTAGGGTAGGAGAAAGAACAAGGAAATATATGTCTTAATATGTAAAAATATAAAATGGAGATTAACTACCTGCCTATGTTATACTCTAGATTTTTACTAGATTTATTATTTGCTTTTAATGTTTATAGTGGTTTTATTTTATTCTGAAATATTTTTCTCATCATTTGTTTTTATTTAAAGGTTTTCCTATTATTTTGCCAACTTATGAACATTTTCCCTTGGATTTGTGGTTGGCCATGAATAGAAAGAATTGTTCCCAATGGAAAAATTGTTAATATAATCGCCAATTTGCAGTTAATACATTATTGATTCGAGGGATAGATATTAATTTAGTTAGCATATGACATGTAAATCCAATATTATTCATGAAATATAAATATTTTACAATTTAAAAATAGACCAATTGTATTTAATGGACTTACTCTTTTGAATCATACACATTTTAATAATACTAAGGCTTAATGTCATACAATGTATTTTTATTTAAATTCATCTTTACTAAAAAAACAATTCATCTTTACTGATTTAGCTGTATAGTCTAACTTTTCTTATTTTTGGTTTTTGGGCCATATCCAGCTGTGTCAAGCTTACTCCTGACTCAGAGATACTAATGGTACTCAGGAGGTCAAAATAGGATTGACTGACTATAAGACAAATTCCTTAACCTCTTAACTGTTACTCTGGCCCCAGTAATCTAATATTTTTGTGGTTTTTGGGTCACACCCGGCACTGCTCAGGGGTTATTCCTGGCTCCATGCTCAGAAATTGCTTCTGGCAGGCACAGGGGACCGACCATTTGGGACGTTGGGATTCGAACCGTTGACCTTATTTTGTATGAATGGCAAACACCTTACTCCATGCTATCTCTCCGGTCTCTCTAATTTTTATTTATTCTTTTTTTTTTATTTGGACCATACTTGGCAGTGCTAGGTGTGACTCCTGGCTCTGCACTTAAGGATTTTTCCTGGCAGTACTGAGGGAACCATATGAGATGCCTAGGATCGAACCTGGGCCATTTATGTGCTGTTGTACTATCATATCACTCCAGTCCCAATGTGGTCTAGTTAATTTTTAGCCAATTACTTTTAAATCCTCTATTTATTGTCTAATTTCAAGATATACTAAAATGAGAGAGAAAAAATTTGATATTTTACAATTAAGAGTTTTTTCAAAACAATTAAATTGTACCTAAATTATTAATTCAAATGAACAAAATTATAGATTGATTAGAATTATTTTACAATTATAGGGTCTAGAGATATAAATGAAATAATATGCTTTTCTGAACACGACCAACCGTGCTTTAATCCCCTGCATCATATATTCATCATATATCACATATGGTCTCCTACATACTGTCAGAAGTAATTCCTACACAGGTTGATATATAGGCCAATATATCTTCTATTTTCCTCCCATTAACAATTATCATACATTTATAGATTAATTTTAGAGATTTGTACATTTAAACTATTTATTCCTTCCATTCAGATAAGAGTGCACCACTTCATTTATTTAGTATACTTTGATAAATGTTTTGATATTTATTTATTTTGCTATTTCTGAGTAACATTGACTATTTACTACCATAATTATGTGATTTTCTATGTATTCTCTAACTGATATATCAGAAAGTTATTAAATGGAAAATATTTACTAAATAAATGGATAATTATTTAGCTTTATTAGTTTCAACTGATTTTTTGTGGTGTGTTTTTATTTCTTTTTTTTTTAATTTTTATTGTGACCAAAGTGAATTACAAATCTTTCACAGTAATATTTAAGGTACATAGTGACAATAAATGAGGGGCATTCCCACCACCAGTGTTGTCCTCCCTCCACCCCTGTTCCTGACATGCATCCCATATCTTCCTCCTTTACCCCCCAGAATACTAGTGTAGCTGGTCCCCACTTTCCAGTTTGTTGTAGATTGGATATCAATTCTGTTGCCATTGACTTTGGGTTTGGTGTTCAAGTCTGATAATTTTTTATTTCCACTATATATTCATATGACTGTCTGATCCTGGTACTAACCTTTCCCCCCCACTCAATTTATGAGGCTGAATGATTCAAGCTATGTGGTTCTGTTGGAGAAAAAAAGGAAAAGAAAAAGAAAAGAAAAAATTTGGTAGCAACTACCAAAAGAAAGAAAAAAAATGCACTCAGCAACAAAAAAAAAATCATCAAATAATACCCACAAGAGTGAAGAAAAAAGAAAATAGTAGAAGAAAAAAGAGGAAGAAAAAACCAAAACAACAACAAAAAGAAACCAATTGAATATTATATTTCAATTATTGTACATTTTTTACAATATCAAAATTGTAACTAGTGACAAGATTCTTCTAAAGTAAATACCTCATATCTACATATAGGGTCCAGAGATATAACATGAATTAAAATTAATCTCTTCCATGAAAAAATAGCATATATATATTCCCTGTTAAGTTGTGTACTTTCCTACTTTCATGCTGGGTTATACACAGGACATCTCTCTGCCTTTGGAGAAGCCCATGCTCTTGCTTGAGTATGTCTTTCTCTGTCCTGTTTTCTCTCTCTGTCACTCTTTCCCTCTTTCTCTCTACCTCTTTCTATTCCTCCCTCTCTCTTACTTATCCTCTCTCTCTCTCTCTCTCTCTCTCTCTCTCTCTCTCTCTCTCTCTCACCTCTCTTACCCTCTGTTTTCTATACTCCTAGTCTGTCCCTCCAAATGAAACTTGATATTATTTCAAAAAATGTTTCATGCATACTATGTTCCAACACTACATCCACAAGTAGTGTGCCAACCTCCCTACAATGATGACTTTAGTCTCCTCCTACTCACCAAACCCATTGCACTCAGTTCTGGAATATTGACTCTCATAATCTGTTGTTATTGACCACTTCTAATCCTGTACCATACATGAAATAAATAATTCTGTATATGTCCTTCTCCCTTTAACTGATTTCACTCAGCCTGTATGGCAGCAAATTTCATGACCATTTTCCTTGTAGCTTATTAATATTCCACTGTATGTGAATCAAGGATGTATAGAAACTATTGTAAGTTTCATTCTGCTGAAGGCAGCTGCTGTCCTACAGCAGCAATGGGATTTCAATGAATTCATCCACTTCAGGGAGAGTGGGTTGCAAAGGCGGCAAAATATGAAATAATGAAACCACACAAAATAAATTGTATGGGGACCCATGTCTTCTTTTACTCTTCCATGTTGGTAATATATATAAAATCAACCCAGTCTCAGGAATTTCTGTGTTGACGAAAGGTGGGGAGTCATAGAAGAAGGGACACAGTGACAGCAGGATATACATATCAAACTAGTCAATACAGGTGATAAGAATCCTATGCATGGAAGGAGGAAGTAGCATAAGGAGAAGGGGATTTGCATATTAGCTGGCCCTTTTGCTTCAGAAATGCAGATTTATTTGGCCAGAGGGGAAACTCTTTGTAGACTTTTGGTGCTGAAAATTTCCCTGAGTCATTGACTGAGGCCATATTTTGGCCTGTAATTTTTACAAGGGAGAGAATGTGTCAAATAATAAGAAAGAAATTGTAATGTCACTATCATGTCATGAATTTCAGAATTCACTGCTCCAGGAAAATCAATAGATAACGTCTGATGGTCCTGGTTCCCCTAAAATGGAGGTGCCTTATGTCACGGCGTGGCATTATTCTCTTTTATATTTAACTTGGACTTCAGAATAGTGTTGATCAATAAATATGAGGCAGTCATTGGAGTTCGCTCTTGTCCTAAACTGAAGTTCATGAGCATATATGTCCTAAAGTATGACACCTACCAAATATTCAAATAAGACGTTTTCTCATGTAAAAACTAGTACTAGTTTTCCATGAATTTTCTCAGTATTTTTTCTTCACAAGATTGGATGTTAAATTATATCCGATAATAAAAATAACATTCATAAAATAAGTAAGCTATTATGTATAATTGTTTCTTCATTCTCTGACTACTTTGAATCAAAGTCAAATATGTGATGTTAAGAGATCAAGGGTTTGTTTCCTCCAAATATACTCTCCTCACTCCTCCCCTCTTCATTCCCCCTCCTCCCCTTCCCTCTTTCCTTTCTTCTTTCCATCTCCCTCACTCCCCTTTCTTCCCTCTGGTCCCATCCTCTTCTCTCATTTTCTCTGTTCCATTCCCTTCTCTCTCCCCTCCATATTCTTCCCCTTATCCCTTTTTCCTTTCTCTTCCTCTTTTCCTCTCTTCCTTTCTCCCCTCCCCTCCTCATGCCCTCCCATTCCCCCCTTTCTCATTCTCCTTTCCCTTTTTTTTCCACTCCCTCTCTGTCAATCTATGTCTTTCATGAGGAGCATTACAGTTTCTGTGGTCTATATACCCCTCCCATTATCCCCCCCAAAAAAGGAGATCAGGGGTTCCAGTGATAGCACAGTAGGTAGGACTTTTGTCTTGCATACTGTGTTCTACCCTTGGAATCCCATATGGTCCTCCTAGCCTGCCAGGAGTGATTTCTGAGTGCAGAACCAGGAGTAAAACCCCTAAGTGTCTTTGGATATGGCCTTAAAACCATATAACTTAATTAATTAAATTGATATAATTTAAAATTATAAAATGCAACTTTATTAAAAAAAATACCCTCTAGAAATCCCTATCCATCTAGGAAATGTTTTCTAATATCTTATGTACACCTTTGTGCATCAAACACTTGATTGCATCCCATTAAGCAAGCAACTACCCTAACTGTATTAAATATTATTCTTTAAGCATAATATCTGCTGGAACATGATGCTTTGAAACTGTTTTGTTTATATTTATATAGGGGGTATTTTATACCTTTCTTCTTTATGCTATCAATGCTGTTTAATTCTATGAAACCTCAATAAATTGAATATGTTTCAATATTATCCTAATATCTTAAGATTTATCTGTTGTTTTAAGACTTAACGGAACTTTTTTAAATTAAAATATGTGGGTTATTTTTCTAGTAATTATCCTCGTTTATAGTGTTTTTACTTGTTATGAATGTTTTGTTTAATTGCAATTAATTTTTCTTCTCAGTTTTATTTTAAATTTATTATTCACTTCTTAAAAATAATATATTATACTCACAATACACATTTTAATTTAACATTATATATGAATAATTGTATATGTAATATCTTTCTTTACATTAGGATGTAAATTTTCACTTGGCTTTATTGTATTTTTGTAACTCTAGGGTTATCATTTCTATGCTAGTTTACATTTCTATGAAATGTTCCTATATTTATTATTTTCTTTATCTTAGTGAATTATTCTTTCAGTTTGGGAATTAATTTTTCTTTAGCAGAGGTCTCTATTCAAAGTGTTATCAGGAACCTAAACATACAATGAAAATAGCAGATATACTGGTAAAAATTAATATAGGACAGATGAAAAATTTGTAGTCATTAAAATGAAAAAAATTGACCAAGAACAAAGCTAAAAGTCAACATTGTCCCCATTGCTGTATTCTTAAATGACTTAGAACAAAAGTTTTTCTTTTCTTATTGAACTGAGGAACATATGAAGGATGTTTGAATTGTTTTTGCAAAATTAATAGTGTCCATTGTATTTACCTTTTATTTACAAATATAAACATGGCTAAAACCTGTACACTTTTCATTAGATATTTCTATATAGTTTTATAAATAATCAATTATTTATGACTTACAAAAACAGAAGTTTCATGTTTCAAACTGTACATTAGCACATGTAGTCATGCAATTTTGATTCTCAACTTTTATAACTTCCATAAACATATTTTTAAACGTCATGTGCTTAGTGATCTAAGTTATCTATATGTTCATTTAATAAATTTAATTCAAAATATTCTGACACTGTATAATAAATAGTATGTTTAACTGTACTCACAAAACTTTTCTAGATATGTTTTATAGTATCTATAATTTAAAAAAAACATATTTGTAGCTAATTTAATTTGTTTTAATAATAATTGCATTATATTACACCTTAAATAATATTTAATGGTGAAAAGGTTTTTTTACTTTTAGGATATATCTGTGCTCAGGGCTTACTCCTGGCTTGGTAGGTGCTCAAGGATCATTCCTTGATACTCAGTGGATGGTGTGCAATGCTAGGTTTAGATTCATGCAAAGAAAGCGCCGACATCCCTATACTATTTCTTCAGTACAAATGTGGGAAGCTTTCATATTAATTGAAAGGGAATATTATTTACAATGAGAGACATTATTAATTTTTTATTTCCTTGATGCATAAAACCTACAATATTTTTAGGTGAACTAATTGGCCATTTTGTCCAATCAAAATAGGGAATGGGATAGCTGGAGTTGGGCGGGAGCTGCAGATGGAACTCATACCCCTACCCTCCACTCTCACTCTCTGGCTCTCTTTTTCTCCTATCTTTCTCCCCCCTCTTTCTCATTCTCTTTCTCTTTCTCCATCTACCCCCTTTTCTCTCTCTTTTCCTGTTTCCCCTTCTTTATCCCTCTCTTTCTCCCTCTCTCCTCTCTCTATTCCATAGATTTTTCCATCTTTAATTCTAGTTACATTTTTTTTGTTTGTTTTTTTGGGCCACACCCGGTGATGCTCAGGGGTTACTCCTGGCTATTCGCTCAGAAGTCGCTCCTGGCAGGCACGGGGGACCATATGGGGAACCGGGGGATCGAACCACGGTCCGTCCTAGGTTAGCACAGGCACCTTCCCTCCAGCGCCACCGCCCGGCCCCCTAATTCTAGTTACATTTTAATTAACAATGTAAAGATAAATTCAAATATTATTTATTTTCTTGTGATTTATGACACAACTTTTTTCCTGTGAATATTGAGAAAGTCATAGACTAACTACACTATATACTCTCATCTCCATGTTTATCTTAAGGTAGCATTCTTTTACATTGGTTAATGTTTTCTTAAATTTTAATTTGTCTAATATTCTGATGTTCATATAGTCACATGTTTTCTGACACATTTCACTTGCATAGTAGAGTATGGTCTGTTCTATATTTCCAACACCACTTT
This sequence comes from Crocidura indochinensis, assembly GCA_004027635.1. Taxonomy (NCBI): domain Eukaryota; kingdom Metazoa; phylum Chordata; class Mammalia; order Eulipotyphla; family Soricidae; genus Crocidura; species Crocidura indochinensis. Next base: position 5,383 of record PVKC010031629.1, on the reverse strand, counting down.
TTAAACCTGTATTTAAAGAACTATGTGTTACAAACAATATATTTTAAATTGTCTCTATTATTTTCAAGTGAACATTTTTAATATTTTATATTTATATATATTCATATATTATAATATTTTAATAGGACAATATAATAAATTTAAATTTACTTTAATGTTTTTATTTTGGGCCAGATACATTCAAAGAAAGTATCTTACACATAGTGCTATCTTACTGGACTCGGAATATTTTACTTTATTAAAATATTTTGACTTCCGATTATAATTTTTATATTCATTAATTTAAAATATTCATTGTTATTCAAAATATTTACTAAGCACCTATAAACAGCCAGTATTCTTTTCCAATATTTTTTTATTTTCATAATAATATTACTACTGATAAAATAGCAATACCCAACATTCATTATAGTTTTCTAAAAACAAGGGTTGAATAAATAATATAATGGGTAAAATGCTTGCTTTGCACACAATCATCAATCTGTGGTACATCCTATGGTTCCCAGATCACAGCCAAGCATGATTCATTAGCACACAGCCAGGAGTAATCTTGAACATTTGCGAGTGTAGTCCCAAACAAACAAACAAACAAAAAATCCAGTTACAGTACCAAAGGTTATATATATATATATATATATATATATATATATATATATATATATATATGGCATATTCTATTAGGACATATATATACATGTTATATATAATATATATTATATGTAAGGTATATATTATATAATATTATATATATAAATATATATAAGGCATATTCTATTAGGACAGAAAAGTTGCTATCATTATTCTACCCATTTCAAAGAAAATAAAACTAATGTAAAAATAATCTCAGAATCCTCCCAACTAAATAGATGGTAGAAATAGGCGAAAAATCAGTATAAACTGACCAAAAGTTTCTGATCTTGAATACCTATCTCTATTCCATAGAATTTTCCATCTTTAATTCTAGTTACATTTTAATTAACAATGTAAAGATGAATTCAAATATTATTTATTTTCTTGTGATTCATAACACAACTTTTTTTTCCTGTGAATATTGGGAAAGTCATAGGCTAACTACCCTATATACTCTCATCTCCATGTTCTGTCTTTTTTACCACAAAACCAGCACATAAAAAAATAATTGTAGGGGCCGACGAGGTGGCACTAGAGGTAAGATATCTGCCTTGCAAGTGCTAGCCAAGAAAATATCGCGACCGTGGTTCGATCACCCGACGTCCCAATGGTCCCCCCAAGCCAGGGGCAATTTCTGAGCACTTAGCCAGGAGTAACCCCTGAGCATCAAACGGGTGTGGCCCAAAAAACAAAACAAAAAAATAATAATAATTGTAAATATTGAGCAGATGTGTGTATCATTATTTGACAGTTATTAAATTATTATAGTATGTGTTTTTATTTTCTTTGAAACCTTATATCATTTATTATATAGTGAGTATTCTCAAAATTATTACCTATCATAATTGCTTGGTATGTAAATGTAATTATGATATATATTTATATTTGAGAACAATCACTATATCATAATGATAGAAAGTGTTCAAAGAAAATAAAAGCACATACTATAATATATATACATTAATAATACATATGCACTAATAATACCAACATAAAAGATAGGAACTTTAGCATGACTATGGTTTCAGTTTTTCAGAGACAAAAACATGTTGGTGGAAAATTGAAGTAATGCTTCCATTCATTTCTTTTTTTTTTTTTTTTTTTTTTGGTTTTTGGGTCACACCCAGCAGTGCTCAGGGATTACTCCTGGCTGTCTGCTCAGAAATAGCTCCTGGCAGGCATGGGGGACCATATGGGACACCGGGATTCGAACCAACCACCTTTGGTCTTGGATCGGCTGCTTGCAAGGCAAACGCCGCTCTGCTATCTCTCCGGGCCCAATGCTTCCATTTCTAATCTTTAAAGTTGCTGCCATTATAGGAGCATAAAACTGAGATTTCTAAAGTAAGCAAGAAGTTCCAAGGAAATACTTACATTTTTCTCCCAGTTATATTTATGATGATATAAATAAAATAAAAAGTAAATTATAATGTTTAACTATGATGAATAGCATCTGAAAGATAAATCATCTGAACTCTAGAATGATTTTAATAGAAATAATAACTACCTCTCCATTTAAATAATTTTTAATAACATTTCTCAATTGTAACATGAAGCCTCTATATTTACGTTAAGGAATTAGTGACCTAGCACATGTACAACCTAAATGCAACATAATACTTCACTTGTGCTCAAACTGAATTTGTGTAGTTATCTTAGATATTTTATTATATTTTTGTGACTACTCACATTTACAACAGAGTGCTTATTTATTCTATATCAAGTTTATATTAAACAAGTAATTTGAATACAGGCCTATTCCACCCTCAAACCTTTGAGTAATTTGCATAAAGCAATTCAACTAATTAAGAGAAAAAAACACTTCTATCTTTTGTAGTGTGTAAGAATAGAGTGGAAGCAATAGAGGAATGCAATGAATAATGTATCTTGATTGTTCAATGCTCCTACAGAATAACACTAATAACATGTCAATGAAGTGAATTAATTATTGGAAATTTTGATTTTATACAATTTTCAAACTTATTCAATTTTGGTATGTGCCTGTCTCCATTATAAATGTCAGCATTTTATGGATTTGAAATTTTTTCCTCCTGGAAAATATATTTTAGCATCTAGAAACAAAAGTAAAAAATATACAAATAATAAACTACAGAATTTGCAGTAAGTATCAGTTTTAAATTTTATAAAGCAAAATATTCTGAGTATAGTAACAATGACGTGTGGGTTATTCATGTAGATTATGCTTCAGTTAAACTAAGAAAGTAGCCCAGGAGCTCTCTAGGGATTACAACTGAACAGGAGACAATGTATGAATATGAAAGAAAGACTAGCAATATCAGTTTGGCAGCAAGAACAAGTTCCATATCTCTATAATGACTATTATCTGTTAAGTATTCATGTATTTAAATAATCAATAAACAAAATACAATTCTATTAATACATGGTGATTAATTTGACTTGAGTGGTAGCGAAGTAAGAGATTAGAATTGGTAGAAATCTAGAATATGCATTGATGGTGAAGATTATCAAAAGGATTTTGTTTGAATATAGAGGCAGAAATAACTTAAAATTAATTACCACCTAAAGATAATATCTAGAAATTTCCTAAATTGGAAAAGACTAATAAAACATTTTTTTAAAGAAGTACCACCAATATTTTTATTTAGGATATGAAGGTCCATTAGGTCTATTAGTCACCCCGAAAGAACTATCTGTGTGTATGAACCAGGAAGTGTAGATAATATTAAAAGGCTTAAAATAGAAAATGGGAGTCATCAACATATTTAACTTTCACAAAATTGTCTACTCTGGCTTTCTATTCAATTTATTTATCACCCTTTTCAAAATTTGAAGACACATGGTAGAGAAAGAGTACCATGGGTAGAGAGCTTGTCTTACATATGAAAAAACTAGCTCTAATCCAAAATACTACATATGGCCCTCTGAGCATCATCAGCAGTAATCACTAAACATAATTGGGTGTGCCAACAAAAATAAGAACAAGAAGAAGAAAGAAGGAGGAGGAAGAAGAAGAAAAAAAAGGAGAAAGGGAGGTAGGGTCACTAACATGTCTTGTAAACTTCTTAACAAGTAGGTATGTCCTTTCTTTAAAGATGTGGTTATATAGCAATATTTTTAATTACTTTATTCAAACATCATGGTAACAAAATTGCTCATGATTAAGTTTAAGTCATGCAATGTGCACACTGGAAATGTATGTACAAATATTAACATCTCATAAAAAAAACAGAGTATATCAGTGAGAAAATTTGCTCTAATAACAGTTGGACAAAAAGCCATATACTGAAAGTGAATGAATATTGATTACTGTTTTGATAAAACTGTATTTACAAAATTCACTAATGGACAGATTGAGTTAACAAACTTAGACCAAAAATTGGGGCCTGGGAGATAGCATGGAGGTTAGGCGTTTGCCTTTCATGCAAAAGGTCATCGGTTCAAATCCCAGTGCCCCATATGGTCCCCCGTGCCTGCCAGGAGCAATTTCTGAGCATGGAGCCAGGAGTAAGCCCTGAGCACTGCCGGGTGTGACCCAAAAATCAAAAATTAAAAAAAAAAAAACTTAGACCCAAAATTACTGAAATAGTTTTATTTTCTTTTTTTTATTATTATTTTTTTTTTGGTTTTTTTTTTGGGGGGGGGTCACACCCGGCAGTGCTCAGGGGTTACTCCTGGCTCCATGCTCAGAAATTGCTCCTGGCAGGCACGGGGGACCATATGGGGCACCGGGATTTGAACCAACGACCTTTTGCATGAAAGGCAAACGCCTTACCTCCATGCTATCTCCCGGGCCCCAATAGTTTTATTTTCTTAGCCAACATGATAATTTCCCCACTGACTACCTCCTTTTTGTGTTTTATCTACTAGTAACTTACTAAATATAGAGCTTATCCTGATTTCTGGTTTGACTTTTCAGTTTCAGTTATCTCCAAATAACTTAGGATATTAACTAACAGTGATATAAAAGCCAGAAGACTCTCCATGACACCTTTACCTTGACATATGTTCTGTACAAAAACCAAGATCTCTACAAAAACCTGACTGAGACAACCATGGTTGAGGAGAAATTTTCCTGGGACTATAAAGGAGGATTTGGGGTTTATACAACTTAGTATACCTGGAGCCTATGGTTGATCTTATGGCAGGATGATTGATGGGTAGGGACACCCTTTATTTAGGTCAAAGGTTTTTTTCTCTCTATTTTCTCCAACTTTTGTTGCACTTCTGAAAACAACAACAACAACAACAACAACTTCCACGTTGCCATTTTGTTTTCTCTTCATTTCTTTTTTTTTATTTTGTATCTTTTAAATAAGGGCTCCCACCTTTGTCATAGAACCTTGGGACACAGATTACTTAGTTTTACATCATATTTCTGCATTTTTCCATAAAAGAAAAGAAAAAAGAAAGGGTCAAGTGGTCTCAGGTGCATTGGTGGAGAAAAAAAAAGAACAGAATTAAATAGCCAAGCCAAAGTCAACAATAAAATCAAGAGACCTGGGGCCCAGGAGATAGCATGGAGGTAAGGCGTTTGCCTTTCATGCAAAAGGTCATTGGTTCGAATCCCGGTGCCCCATATGGTCCCCCGTGCCTGCCAGGAGCAATTTCTGAGCATGGAGCCAGGAGTAACCCCTAAGCACTGCCGGGTGTGACCCAAAAACCAAAAAAATCAAGAGACCTGGGGGCCGGTGTCTGCCTTGCCTACGCTGGCCTAAGACAGACCGCTGTTCAATCCCCCTGGCGTCCCATATGGTTCCCAAAGCCAGGAGCA
>PVKC010031628.1:0-14472 GCA_004027635.1 Crocidura indochinensis | reverse complement strand
GTTTTACAACAGAAACACAATATCCAGAAAAAGGTTGAAAATTTAATACAACACATGAATTCAGAAAACTGTACAGTTACATGTGTCCCCGCCAAAGTTGAAGTTCTATTTTAATTAAAACTTCAAAACTTGTTACAGAAATTTTAAAGGGTATAGAGCAAAGGGATATCTTAAAAGGCCAAAAGAAAAATATGGCTTCATTTAAGATGACAGATTCAAAGACATGCATAACCATGGGCCTGAACAATAGTACAGTTAGTAGTAGTACACCCTGTCACACGGCTGACCCAGATATGATCATGGTATCCCATATGGTCACCTGAAAACTGCCAGGACAATTCCTGGTTGCAAAGGCAGGAGTAACACCTGGGCATCTCCAGGTCTGGCACCCCCCCCACACACACACAAAATAGATATGCATAGCCTGCAAACCAAGAATGCCTTGATTCCTAATCCTTATAGTTTTTTTTTGAGAATATAAAACATTTTCTATAATCATCACCAGCATCCAACATTTATCGCCAAAATAATTTGTCTTCTGTGCTGACTGAACAGTAATTTCTCGTTTCATCTTTCCCATCGCCTCTGAAAACTATCATCTTCACTTCCACTTTTTTATAATCCCAACTACTTTAGATATTTGTGTTTTTGTGTGTGGCTTATTTCATTTAACATACTGTCTTCAATGTCAATAGGATGGTACAATATTCATCCATGTTGTATGGCATGCATCCAAATTCCTTTCCTTGTAAGGTTAAATACTATTTAACATTCCCATATCTACAGTTTTGTATTCCACAAATTTGTAGTAACCTGTAATCAACCAACGTGAAAAAAAGATGCACAGTTTATTTATATGCATGTGCATATAAATATGCTTGGGTACTATCTTCAGTATCAAGAATTCACTGGGGACTTTGGATGACAATCCACCCCCACCCCCAACACACACAGGTAATATACTATAACCTTTTATTCACTCATTCAGCTGTTGACAGAGCCCTGGGTTATTTCCACCTTTTTTGTTTGTTTTGAGTCAAACCCAGTATTGTCAAATGACTCAAAGAGTCACACAGCCAGTGCTAAGGGGATCTTACGAGATACTGGGGATTGAATCCAAGCTGGCCATAGGCAAGGTAAAACACGCCTACTGTGCTATCACTCCAGACTCTATGTTAACAATGGGAATTATGTTCACAATGTAAATTGTAATATAAATATGGAAGTATTAGTATATCTTTGGGACCCAGCATGCTGAATTATATGGAAATACTATTTTTCAATTTTTGAAGAACTTCTATAGAAACTGCACCTGTTCATATTCCCAACAACAGTACAAAGGGCACTATTTCCATGTTCTCATTAGCATCTGCTGTATTTTGTCTGCATTTCCAGATGATTAATGGAGTTAATCACTTGTTCATATATTTGTAGGTAACCTATATGTCTACTTTGGAATAATTTGGTTCTCTATCCATTTTTAAGACAGATATATATTTTACATTTTTTTTTTTTGGTTTTTGGTTTTTGGGTCACACTCGGCAGCACTCGGGTTACTCCTGGCTCCATGCTCAGAAATTGCTCCTGGCAGGCATGGGGGACCATATGGGGCACCGAGATTCGAACCGATGACCTTTTACATGAAAGGCAAACGCCTTACCTCCATGCTATCTCCCGGTCCCCTGAATTTTACAATTTTTTATTAAGTTGTAGATACTTTTAGATATTTTAGATAATTTTAGATATTAGCATCTTATGATATAATTTGCAAATACTTTCTCCCAATCCATAGGTCACTTTTTTGTTTTCACTTAAGCTGTACAGAAGTTTAAATTTTGATGTAAACCAACTGGTTAATTCTTAATTTTAGTGCCCCTTTAGGTGTATTGCTAAAATATCACTTCAAGACTAATTTCAAGAAGCTCTCATCTGTTTCTTATGAAAGTTTTATTGTTTCATTTATTTTTAATATTTAGTAATTTTGATTTTGAGGCCACTCTTAACTTTATTTAAGGCTTACTTCTATGCTCTCCTGGTAATGATTTGGGACTGTATTTGGTGCCAGAGATTAAACTGAGGTCAGCTACATGCAAGGCATGTTTTTACCCTGGAATCATCTCTCTAGTCCCAGGTTCATACTTTCAGATTTTTTTTTTTAACGTGGACTTTGCTTCCTAGAGATGCTTAAGGAATGAGGTAGTATCATGCATAGAACCCGGGCCTTCTACATGCAGTGCATACTTTCTAGCTCTTTGCGACATCCTGCTGGTCCTGTTTTCATCTTAAGTTTAAGTCTTCTGCTTTCGTGTAGTTATGTTATAAGCAAAGAGTCTAATTTCAGGGTGAGAAAGAGAGCTCAAGAGCTTTAAAAGAGTTTAATTTTATACATTTGAATGTACATACAGTTTTCCTAATTCCATTTATGATACTATTCTTCCCCGTCTAATGTTATTGGCATACTTAATACTAGTGATTAGACATGGGTGGGTTGATTCCTGGGCTCTATTCTGTTCTACTGGTCAGTGTATATGTATGTAAGTTACCTCTTTGATTATTATAGCTATGTAACAACTGTATATAAAAATGCACAGTGCCTCAAAGTTATTTTTCTTCCTTAAGATAGCTTTGGCAAATGCCAGAGTGATAGAACAGTGAATAGGGCATTTGCCATGTATGACTGAACTGGGTTTGATATTTGACATTCTATTTGGTCCCCTGAGTCTATCAGGAGTTGAGTTTAAAGCCAGGAGTAACCATTGAGTGCTGCTGGGTGTACCCCCTCAATAAAAGATTGCTCTGGCTATAGGAATTCTTTGTGATTTCATATAAATTTTAGGACTGTATTATCTATGTGAAAAAAAATACTACCGAAATTTTTATAGTGATCGGACTTTTTTCTTCTTGTTGTTAGGCTTGATCAACATACCCTGTGGTAATAAGGGCTTTTTCTGGGTCTGGACTGAGGAATCATTCCAGAGTGCTCAGGGGATTATATGAATGCTGGGAATCAAACTTGGGTCAGTCAGATGCAAGTTAGTTTGTATTATCTCTCAAGTCTAGCTAGGAATAGCTTGAAATCCAGACAGTTTTAGCAAATATAAACATTAATTATATGTTAATTAATGTTATTAATTTAACATATTAATTATTAATATTAGTATATATAATTAATATACTAATTCTTTCAATTAATAAAAATGACACATCTAATTATTTATCTTCAATTTCTTTTACCATTGATTTATATTTTGTTGCACAGATTTTACCTCCTTGATTAAATTTAAATCAATCACAAATTTAAAAGAATATACATAAAAGTTGCAACTTGAAAGGAGTCATTGTAAAAATTGTTGGGTCCACATCTTTTAAATAGTATATAAGTTTCTGGTTAAAACAGAAGTTTAGCTGAAATTATGCCCACAAATACAATCACCATGTCTGCACCAGGTCAGCTCCACAGACTCACTGTTCTTGAAAGAAATGTAAATCAAGCTGTGAAAAATTATGGGTACACCAGCCACATGGCTGAACACTAGCAATTTTGGGAGGAGAGGGCAGTGAAGTCTTCACACTGCCAAAGCCAAGCCTGTTGCACCCATCACCCATAAATGCTGTTTTGTCAATGGCCCAGCTTCACTACTCCTCTATGACTTTCTGCAGAGACACCTGCACTGATATTACCAGTGCAGATACCCTCCCCTCATCTTCTTATACTTTTAGAAGTCCTAGCAGCTGCAGCTTCAGCAATGGCACTTGAATTTGAGACTGGGACTTTTTTTATTTGGGGGGGGAGCACAAACTCAAGTTGAATTAATTTTGGTGGTGCTGGGGAACCAGATGGGATGCCAGGAATTGAACCTAGGTCAGCTGCATGCAAGGTAGCTGTTCCCCCTGCTGTGCTATCATTCTGGTCCTAAAATCTCCATTTTTGTTTAATATTGTCATCGTCATAAGAACACAACAATTTAGATGTCAGTGTGTATCTAAAGCCATCAAATGTTCAGAAACAAATAAAGTAATAGTATAGTCAACAAAAGTATGGTCAACAGGAGCTTACGGGGGCCGGGCGGTGGCGCTGGAGGTCAGGTGCCTGCGCTAACCTAGGACGGACCGCGGTTCGATCCCCCGGTTCCCCACATGGTCCCCCGTGCCTGCCAGGAGCGACTTCTGAGCGAATAGCCAGGAGTAATCCCTGAGCGTCACCGGGTGTGGCCCAAAAACCAAAACCAAAACAAAACAAAACAAAAACAGAAGCTTACTAAACTTTCAGACAATGACTTAATGACTTCAATAGAGAGAACAATACTTTCCACAAATTTTCATGTTACTGTATTCTTTTTCCTTAATAATTTTTCTTCCACTTACCTGAAAACAAATGTGTTATCATAATCAACTTTCAACTCTGTGCCACATACTCTTTAAATAAATTAAGTTAAACAAACAAAATATCAGAAGATTAAATAGGAAAGGAAAATCTAAATTTTATTGAAATACAAATAATCTCTATAATTTGTTACTCTATACCAACTAGGTTTTTTTTTAAATAAATATCTTTAGATTATTTTTCTTAATCTTTTTTCCTTTAAGTAGGCCAAACTTTCTTATCTCTTTGCACACCTATGACTTTGACATTTTTATTAGAAATTAAATATTTGAATATTATATAGTAACTCTGTTTTTTTTAATTGCTATTCCCTACTTCTCAGCTTTTTTTTTTTTTAATTTTATAGGCTGTCTTCATGCTGTGGATCAGTCTGAGTATAGTAGACAGGGTGTTTGTCTTGCATGAGGAAGCTGAGCTGGGTTCCCTGGCACCCCATATGGTTCCCTGAATACTGCCAAACTGATTCCTGATAATAGAGACAAAAATAGGCCTTAAGTATTGCTGGGTCTGGTCCCCCAAACAAAAATTTAAAAAATATCTCAGTCACACTTTCTATTTGAATCATTTTGATAAAAAATAAATTACAGAGGAAAGGAAAATACCTTAAAATACTTAATACGAAGGTCAGAAAGATAGTACAAGAATTATTAAGGCACTTGCCTTAATTGTAGCTGACCAGGTTCGGTTCCTATTATTGCAAATGGTCCCCCAAAGCACCATCACAGGTGATTGCTATGCAGAGCCAGGAGTAAGCCTCGATCAGCCAGATATGGTGACTAATCCCACAAATATTTGCTACCACTAAAATGACATTAGTATTGTGTCAAGAAAAATGGTTTCCTATGTTTGCTGAACATAGCACATTAATTTAAATGTATATAGGCTAATTTAAAGTACTAAAATTAAAAGACAGAAATTAAGTTCCATGCAATAATTTAATGATGAGGTATCGTCCCCTGATAAATATTAAAATGCAATTATATTTTCAAAAATGTATTTCTAGGAGTCTCCAATCAAAATTTGGTTTTAAGCTAAGTATGTTTACAACAGAAAGTTTTAAAAAAATATTTCAGTAATATCAATGAGAATAAAAAACAGTTAATACAGACTATATAAAACAGAAACATAAGAATATTAAATATGGGAAACTAGGGATTTCCAAGAGACATATTTATGTCAAGAATCTACTATAATATGAAAATTGCATATAAACATAGTATTTGGGCATGAGGGTATGGTATTTTCAATTATAGAATAGTTATTCTATAATTCTGAATAGTTAGCCATATAATACAATTATATTCTGGGATGTTGTTTTTTTTTAACTCAATTTTTTAGATTTTTAAAGCACAGAAGTATTGAAGTATAACCATAGACAAAGAATGTCCATTAAGATGTGTCCAGTTCTATGAATTTTATAAGTTGTATAATCATGGATACAACTTAATATTTTTAATTGCCTTACTTGATTCTGGTAATTTGTGCAAGCAATTACCAGCTTAATTCCACCCTTTTCCTGACCCCATTTCAATGATTTTATTAATTATAAAAGTAAATAAAGGTGGTTTGATTAATAAATTACTTAGCAGTGATAATTTAGGGTGATTATACATTTCAAAATAAAGCCTAACCTAATACAGGACAAATTAATTAAGCTTAACATTTTATTTTATTCTTACAGATCATGAATGTGTTCATGAAGAAAACGGATTAAAATACTACTAAATTGGATTGCTATTTTCCCTAAAAATTCTTATGCATATTATTGATTTCATGATCAAAATTCTTATTAACAATATAGAAAGGATATAGAGTTTGAGGAGCTTAGAATTACAACCTTTAGTATGTTTTGCAAACGATTTGAATATGAGCTTGAACTGTTTTATTCTTGGATAAAATCACAAAGTACTTAAACTTTTCTATTATCAGTTGGTTCTATAATTTCAGAAATATTTACCTAATAGCCATATGTTTAATAATGATTTTAAAATGTTTTAACTAAACAAGTGACCTAATTTGATTTAAAAGGTTTGATACTCTTTCTAGGAACTGCCATATTGCCCAAATGAGCTTATTATTAGGAGCTTTGCTGTTATTAAAAGAGGGATAAAAACATATAACAAAAACTTATTCCATGTCCCATTTTAGTCCTATAATTACCATGAACAATTTGACTTATTTGCCATTGAGTTAATTTTCCTAGGTCAATCATATGCGATATATAGGCTATAAAGTTCTGAGCAGTTATGCTTTAGTACACAACAAGCAAAAGCTTGTAAAGAAAAGTAGAAGCATAAAAGTATAACAAGCTTTATTTATATTGCAATGTTTTTAACAAAACATCTTACCCTGCCTTGGGTAAAAAGTAAAAGTAGCACATAGCTGCAAAACTTTTTATTAATTTTTAGTGTGCCATACTACTTAATTGAAAGATTTTTAATTAAACATGCCCCACCAAAAAAACCTCACCAAATTGCATTTGCCACCAAATGACTAACAAGTACACAACAGTTGGAAACTGTCAAAATATTTTACAGCTCAATTGTAATTACCAACCAAGTCTAAGCAAGCCCTGAGTGGGCGTTAACTACATATTAGGGGATGCAAAACATTAAGTAGCAGTTTTTCCTTGTTTGTATATATGTGTGTGTGGCTGCCAATTTATATATTTAAAATTCTTAAATTTGATTGTCATTAAGAAAAATAAGCAACACATCAATATGAGAGAAAATAATACACAATTTTTAGTATCATTAGCGAGAAGGGTTTTTAAAGATCATCTGGCTAATCTCTTACCATTATATCCAATATAATGTTTATGGATATGTCTTTGAAAATATATGCATTATATTAAGAAAGACTTTTCACCCATTTGTATCACAATAGATATAGCCAAAAATAAATGGGAAGATGTGATCATAGAAAATCGTCAATATGGAATTACAGCTGGTAAGTTTCCAGAGGGAGAATACAGACATCGTTTGCCATTTGAAGTAGGATAGCATCCAGCTACTTCTTCTCCTCACTAGACAGTGTACCAAGGAATACAATTTGAGGATCTGTTTTCACCCAAATCTGGCCAACAGAAAAAGTTTATATCTACTGACCAGTGCTGACCTTAGCACAGGTAGAATACTACTTTCCCAAGTATCAAATACATCTACTATTTTTACTGTCACATGCGGAGGGGCCCGGAGATGTGACTTAAGAGACTTACTATTAGAACATCTACTTTGCATTTAGAAGGTGAGAGTTTGATTCCCAGTACCTTCCCACATGTCAAGCTTGATACTTGCAGCTTTACCATTTGTGATCCTCAGCTCCATAACAAAGCATAGAATCTCTAGCACAAAGCCAACAAAAATACAATCTTTGTCAATTAAACTTCAATAACAAAGATTTTAGAACAGGTTAGAAAACTCTGTTTTGAGGTTCTCAAAATAAAGATATGAGAGTTCTTATAGGTGGCAAAATGTTATTTAGACACAAAATCTTATAAAAACTGAAGATGTTTTCATGTCTGCTTCTAAAGAATCAGAAAAAAGCTTCACCTGGTCTAACTTACTTTATAACAAATGAGAGTCATGAAATGTAATTTTGGCCAATGAAATTTGAGAGGATGTCTATGGAAACAAGATTAGTCAATGAATTTGTGGAAGCTTGTGCTTTTCTTATATGCAATACACTGGCTGAGTGAAGGTAACTGTAAACTGAATAGTAAATATTAATTTCTTTTGTTTAGGTTTAAAAAATTTCGGATATCTGGGGAGGGACAATTATCAGGCAATTGGGCTGGTGGTTGAATGCAATGGTCCAAGGATATGGGATTGCTCAGGCCCTGTGTCAAAGGTTACCCAAGCCACACCTGGTGGAGCTTATGGGCCTCCAGTGATAGACCTATCCAATCTTGGGACTATGTGATGCTGGAGACTAAGCCAGAGTGAGACACATGCAGGCATGTGCCTAAATCACTTGTATAATTTTTCCAGCTTTTCTTTGTTTTTTTGGGGGGCTGCACTCAGTGGTATGCAAAGTTTACTTCTGGTCTGTGTTCACGGATCATTCCTGGCAGGGCTTTGAGGACCACATAGAATGTGGGCACTGAACCCAGGTTGGCTACATGAAATACGAGTACCATATCTACACTACCTCTGCACCTTTTGACTATATTCTTCCTACTGTGCACTTCTGGGATGGAAGGTATCACATCTCACTTTGCAAACTACTATTTAATATAAAAAACTAGATAAATTAAAAAAATACTTGCAAATATTCCAGTGACCTATTATTATCTATATGTTGGAAACAAACCCCACAGAAGCAAAGAAACCTATTCTAAAACAAATGCACAGGCAGGATAACTATAAATGATGTGTATGGTTGGAAATGTTAGAATGAGAGGAAGAAACAGAGAGACAGAGATTTGTCAGGTAATCAAATGAGAGCCAGGCAAAGCACGTGCTCTATCACTAAGTTATATCCCTGCAAGAGTAAGCAATATTTTAAAAGAATAAAGTGTTTTTTTATTTCATTTGCCAAACCCTATGAAACACATGCCAAGAACATGCCAATTGTAGAGAAAATAATTAAATACCAATTTTTACATTTGAAAATTTTATGAATTAACAAAGTCATATGCTTATTTGCTGTGCTTCATTATAATCAATTTGATATATAACAATCTCAGAAAGATCTATTATTCTACTTCAATAACTCCCCCCAAAAAACCTGTCCCTCAACACAGATACTATTAGGTACATAGTCACCAATAGTTCTTTATATAAAACTAGTTGCTCTACACTCATGCACATTCATTTCATTTCTTCCATGAATATAAGAAGGATATGGGGGTGGAGCAGTGGCACAAGCAGTGAGGCATTTGCCTTGCACATGCTAACCTAGGAAGGTTCAATCCCCTGATGTCTCATATGGTCCCCCAAGCCAGGAACTATTTCTGAGTGCATACCAGGAGTAACCACTGAGTGTCACCAGATGTGCCCCCCCACCCCAAGAAAAAAGGAAAAGAAAAGAAATAGTCTGTAAGGCTGGGGAGATATCTTTGAAGCACTAGGCTGAGGGGGTCAATCCTCACACAGGAAGGTGTTCTTGCATATTGCCAGATGTAGCCTTAGTATCTTGAATACAACACCAGCTGTACAAAATAATGTAAAATGTGTCATAGTTGTCATCTGATTAAGACCTCTGAAAAGTTAGCTAGTTTCTTCAAATAGATGAAGATTATTAATATGGATTATTTTCTTGTTTATTGTAGTTGTTTTTTTGGGGTCACTTCTGACTCTAAAATGCCTTTGAGTGAACACAAGTCGGCTACATACAAGGTAAGTGTCCTATTGGCCATATATTTTTCCAGCCTTTGATAGGGATTATTTTCAAGTCAGAAACAGAAGCAAAGACAAGTGTGAAGCTCATAGGAATTTTGGTCACAGAACAAACATCAGATATCAAGAATAGACACAGAAATCAGAGCAATAGTATAGAGGGTAGGGCATTTGCCTTACGCATGGCTGACCTGGGTTTAATCTCCCGCATCCTTAAGCTTGCCAAGAGTAAATCCTGAGCAGAACCAGGAGTAAGCCCTAAGAACCAAAAGAAGTGGCTGCAAACAATAACAAAAATTGTGAACGCCCAAATGAATTTCTTTTGGTCACACCCGGCAGTGCTCAGGGGTTACTCCTGGCAGGCTCAGGGGACCACATGGGATGCAGGGATTCGAACTACCATCCTTCCGCATGCAAGGCAAATGCCCTACCTCCATACTATCTCTCAGGCCCCCCAAAGGAAATCTCTTTTTAGGGGAATTTATGCTCAGGAATTACTCGTGGTGGGACATGAAGAATCATATGTGGTGCCAGGGATTGAAGTGAATCTGGGCTGCATTCAAGGCAAGTGCCTTGCCCACTATCTCTCCAGCTCCCAAGGGGATCTTTTTTTTTAATTTTTTATTTTGATCATAGTGGCTTACATATCTTTCACATTAGTATTTTAGGTACATATTAACATTGAATCAGGGGAATACCCACCACCAAATTTGTCCACCCCCCTTCCCCGTTCCCTTTCTGCAATCCATATCCCCCACAATCGTGCCCCAGACTGCTAGAGTAGGTGGTCCCCTCTTTGTCTAGCTTACTATCAGTGATCATACATCTGTTTGGTCCCAGTGCCCTCCTTTGTTTCTCCTTCTATTTAAGAGGCTAACCTAGATAAATCAAGTTATGTGGTTTTGTCTGAGGGAAAGAAAGGCAATAGAATGGGGTAAAGATTAAGCAAAAAAAATTTTTTTAATAAATTAAAAAATATGCTGAAAATGGGTGGAGTCCTGCCTCAGTTTGAGAGAGGACATGGAAAAAGGTAACTGAAACACCATTACAATACAAAAATAAATGTCAAATTAAATATCCAGTGAGCCCTACAGCAATAAAGAGAAGCACTACACAATAGTCTCGGTTCTGAATTCAAATCATGCTGGAGTGCAAAAAGAAGGAGAAAGATAAAATAATATAAAAATAGAAAAGGAGACATCCACTTCAATATCTATACCAAAATAAAGATGTCAAAAAACAATCACTCATCAATCAATATATATGTGGAAAAATGATTATTTTGTGCTTTTTTTTCTTTTTCCTCCTGCATAGGCACAGTAATTATTGGGAATATTATAAAAGGAATTCCCTTGGCCTAGGAAATACAGGGTTTCTCTATCCCTGAAGTATACTGTCATGGGATTAACTATAGACTCCTTGCATGGTCATTTACTCTCCCCTCGGTGCTTTCATGGTGTATGGAAGACTTCTGCTTCGTCATGGATGGTAAAATCAGTCCTCTGTATCTAGAGATCTTGGTGACTGTGCAGCTCAAGGAATGGAGCTTATGATGAAGGTTTTCTTTGTGGTTCTAGCAGTTCTGCTTCTTCAGTGTCGTTTTAATTCATCTTCTGTAGTTGGTGTTCTTGGTCATAATGTTGCTCCTAGGATGGAGCCTGGGACAGAGTCTTTTGTTATATTTCTGGAAGACCCATTCCCTTGCGGTTGTCTCAATCAGACCTCTGGAAGTGGAAATCTTGTTTGTTGAATAGATTGTAGACCAAAAGCTAGGTTAGAGCTTTTTGTTACTGTTGTTGTTGGTCCCGGGATACATACTGTCTAGTCCTGGTTGTAACAACCAGTCATCTGTATATAGCAATCTTGGTTTTTGCACAGATCAAAGGGTGACATGTCTTCTGATTTTGTCATATCGTTAGCTGATGAGGAAGGATAACTTGCTCTTAGATCTAGTTGTTCCCATTTCCTCCTTGTCAGGCTATCAATTTAGAACTGGCATACGTTGGCGTCAGAGCAGTATTATGAATGCCCTGGAGGGGACTTGGTTCCTGGAGCTGTTGTGGAGAACTCTGTCATCTCTATGTCTGGGATCCAGGAGTCAAGGCTGGACGGTCGGTGCCTATTTCCCTGGAATCTAGGTTGGTTCCCCAAGAAGACTTTTTTAAACTATCAATTATTTTTTTAAACTATCAATTTAAAAAAATTTTAAATTAATTTATTTAAACACCATTGTTCATAACACGGTTTTTCCCACAGTTACATAGTTGCTCATGATTAAGTTTCAATCATACAATGGATAGCACCCTTTAAAAGTGCACATTTCCCACTTCCAGTATCTTCAATTTCCCTTCCTCTTCCTTCCTACCTGCTTCCAGGACACATATTTTTCTTCTTCTCTTCACCCCCTCTCTGATCCTTCTACCTCCCCCCATTTTTTCCTTTTTAGACACTGTGGTTTGAATAGTGTTCCTGAAGGGCTATAATGCATACCACATTATTTCCACTCAGCATCCAGCTCTTGTCCTGAGTGATCATTTCCAACTATCATTGCCAGAGTGGTCCCTTCTCTAACCTAACTGCACTTCCTTGTTATTTGTGGCATGAACTGGTCCTCTTGGCACTCATTTCTAATGCTTCTAAATATTATTATCATACTATCTTTTTCTTAATATCTGACAAATGAGTGTAATTAGTCTGCCCATCACTCTCCCTGACTCATTTTGCTCAGCATAATTCTCTCCATCTCCATCCATGTATAGAAATATGTCATGACTTCATTTTTTCCTAATATCTACATAGCATTCCATTATGTAGACCTACCACAGTTTCTTTATCCACTCATTTGTTCTCAGCACTTCAGTTGTTTCTAGATTTGGGCTACTGTGAATTGTGCTGCAATGAACAAAGGAATGTAGATGGCTTTTCTAAAAGCATTATGTTTCCCAAATGTATTTTTTCAAATGTGTTTTTATTATGAGTTATTATATTAGAAACTTAGATAGAAAATTAAAAATGTTGGGGCTGGAGAGATAGCACAGTGGTAGATCATTTGCCTGGCAGGTGGCTGGTCCAAGAAGAACGGTGGTTCTAATCTCTACCTCCATTATTGTCCCCCATGCCTGCCAGGAGCAATTACTGAGTGTAGAGCCAGGAGTAACCCCTGAGCTCGCCATGGTGTAGGTTCCACCTCCAAAAGTAAAAATGTTACTTTTTAAAGAGAACCACCCTAGAAGTTGTAAGTGAGTTACCATGGTACCCATAGGGGAAGAAGATTAAGTATTAAGGATCCGACTCAGGGCCTTGAACATGCCCCATATATACAATATATAACTTGAATTATCTTCCTATTCTCAACTATTCTTTTTCAATGTCAGGTTTTGTGAACACACTTGGCTGTGCTGAGCATTTACTCCTGGCTCTGTGCTCAAGGATCACTTCTGGTAGGCTTGGGGGACCTTATGGGGTGGTAGGAATCTAACACAGTTCTGCTACTTGCTAGGCAAATATCCTACCTGCTATTCTATTACTCTGGCTCTGGGAAAGGAAACTTTAACTGCTTCTTCAGGTGCTGGAGCGATAGCACAGTGGGTAGGGCATTGTTTTGCATGTGTCCAACTCGGATTTGATCCCTAGCATCTATTTTATTCCCCAATTGCCGGAATAATTTTGAGTACAGAGCCAAGAGTGAGCCATGTGCTCACCCCTCAGCAATACTGGCTGTGGGCCCCAAACCAAAAACAAATAAACAAAAGTTTTCCAGATAATTATGAATATTCTTGATACTGTATCAAAACTAAAGATTAACTGTAACACAGAATCTAAAACCATAGTGAAGACCCCTGAGCTTTAGATCCAATCTAGGGAACCACCATGGTTTCCTACACCAGCAACAGGAATTGGACTTCTACCAAGGAAGGTCCTAATGCTGCCCTGGCATAGACTTGCTCCGAAGTGGGTTCATATGACAGCCTGACGACTTGGAAACAGCAAAAACCTGTTGCTTTCTGGACAGGATTCTCTGCATTGCTACCTAATGGTAAGATGAAATCAGAAGATGGTCCGTGTCACCCTGACTTCTATATAGGATCTGTACAGAAACCAGGATCTCTAACTACACAGACCTGTCAGCAACAACTGTGATTGTGAAGTGCTTTTATTGGGACCACAGAGAAAGACTTTGGGGTTAGACAACTTAGTATCCCCCAAGCCTGTAGTCAGTTGTATGCCAGGATGCTTCATTGGTAAGGTCTCCCTGTTTTTAGGCCAAAGGATTTTCCTTTCTATTTTCCCTGTATTTTGCTGCGCCTATGCAAAACAAATAATAATTTTAAAAAAAAAACATAAAACAAAACAAATTCCTGCACACACACCTTTTATTTAATTGTATATTTTAATCTCTTATCTTTTAAATCAGGGCTCCAGCTTTTTCATAGAACCTTGGGACACGGATTATTTTATTTGACTACATATTCCTGTGTTTTTCTACAAAACTAAGAACGGAATAAAGGTTTGGGACTAGGGGCCAAGTGGCAGGGAAATAAATGAGGACAGAAATAAATATCCAGGCCAAAGTCAATGATAATACTGCTAGGTGTGCCCCCTCCTAATGACAACACATTAAAAATGTACCCTGGTCGGGGCCCGGGAGATAGCATGGAGGCAAGGCCTTTGCCTTTCATGCAAAAGGTCATCCGTTCGAATCCCGGTGCCCCATATGGTCCCCCGTGCCTGCCAGGAGCAATTTCTGAG